>VSMD01096304.1:0-35138 GCA_008750895.1 Mirza zaza
AAAAAATAAAAATAAATAAATAAAATAAAATAAAAGCAAGAAGCAAGGAAAGGCATTGTGCCTATTGTTATTTCACTGCTTGGGGGCTAAGAAATCTGTAAGTATGATCTGATTCTACTGAGTCCCCCAAGAAGAGCATCTCCTTTCCTTCACTACAAAATATTTTCAATGCTCCTAATTACCCTCCTTAAAAGCAGGAAAAAATTTGTTTCTGGGTACAGTTGTTCCACTGTCAATAAAACAGAATAGATTTTACATAAGAAAGTACTGAAATATCTGATAAATGATACATTGGAGCAGATGAGAAAAATTAAACTTTGTATCTCATCGCTTGTGAATTGAATTATATTTTTGTTGCCTAGTATATTTTTTAACCTTGAACTCACTCCTTGCTAAAACCATTGAAATTTACAGATTAAATATTAGAGAAAAAAAACAATATAATTTAAGAGCCATTCCTATAAATCTTGTAGTGATGGTTTGGGTTTTAAAAGGAGGCTTCTGGGATATAAACTAAGAATGAATTTTAGCAATTTATGCTCCCAATGCTTACTTCATTTCAGCGCTTCCCACTTTCCATACCCCAATTTGTCACTGAAGTCTTTATAGTTCAAGGACATTTCTGTAGAGCTAACAGGGCTCAGGACTCAAGTTATTAAAACTCTGCTTGGCTTTACTTTTCACAATGTAGTCTTTCCTAGCTATTGCTGTCACTCATTAGAGCCCCAAGTGCTGCATAAGGTAACGCTTTGTAAACAAGGTACAGAGGGTCAAGTGCTATGTTACCAGTGAGGAAAACAAAGAGACAACAGAGAACCAAAGAGACATACTGCAGGGAACAATATATATGTCATAAAGTTTGGGCTTGTGTGGTGTTTAAATGGAGTTGCTTAACATTCAAATCCCTCGAGTGTTCAACTTGCTGCATTTGCCAGTGAGAACATGGCTTGTTCACACACACTGCCTTGTCTAAAGATTCTCCTTGTTTCCCAAGCACCTAATAGTGCAGACCCAGAGCTGTGCATCCAACAAATCACAAAGTATGTCTGCATTCAGCTATGTATCAAAATCTCTTAATATGCCAACAAGGTTCTCCAAGGTCAGGAAAGCAGTTTATCAACATTTTATATACCTTATACCAGCAATAAATTTATTCTAGTATGAGAACTATGAATATTTCAGATGCTCTGTGAAAAAAGAATTCATTGGCTTTAGATAGTCTGTATATCCCCAATTTGGGCTCAAGACACAGTCATTGTTCTCTATACCATGCTTTGTTATTCAGCTCTAGTTAATGTAAAGCTGTTCAAGGTACTTTCTGTAATATTTACTATTTAATAAACATAATTTTTATTTTAAAAATAACTTTAATTTTTTATACATTGAATTTCTCTTTTATTCATTTTCTGATTATGTGCTATATTAAACCTTTAGTTAAGGAAATACAGCGTTTATGTGGTTTTTCTCAAGTATCTTACAAAAAATTAGTTTTCACATTTTGAATTTTGTCTATTTGTTTTTCCCTCTTCTCCAGTAATGAAAGAGCTCACATTACAATTTAGAACTGAGAAAAATTATAATACAGTCAAGTAAAGAGTCCTTCATCTATTTTTCAGATTAGGTGATGTCAGTTCTCAGGCACCCTCAAAAGTTCTTTTATGATGTCTTCTTATTATGAAAGAATAATTCTAAGACCCATATTTAGAGATAAAATGTTTTTAAGCAGAAGTAATATTATGAGGAAGAAATAGAAGTAGAGTTTTTTTACCCTATTTTGGCAATATCAAAAATTATCTGCTATCATATGCTAGACAAGAGCCCAGATTGTTTGAGGATTGATGGACCAGAAATTGAGAATTGAGAAATTTCACTTCTTTTACATACACACACAGGCACACACACACACACCACATATACACACTCATACATACACAGCTACCCTCAGCAAATTATTCCCAAATCCTTGTTCCTCTAGTCAAGACCCATCAAGTGATATTTAGATGAATTCTTAATGAATTTGGCTTTAGGTAGAGTCTAATTTATTTGAGGGTTATTTTTGATTGTTTGTTTTCTCTTCTATATACAACTTACCCCTCCTGACCACATACTTTGCCCATATTTATGAACTTGCTCTTACAGAGAACATTGTTGTCTTGAACCTGCTGTCAAGTTATTTACTTGATTTCTTATTGCCTTTTAAATCAAATTCTTCTTTTTTCATATTCATGACTTTTGATTCACAAAGATGTCATTATCAGACATGTTACCTAATATCTACTCTTAACTTTATAAATGCCTGATCAGTTCTATTTTGCTAACTTTATATTTTTATTTACCTCTTGGCACTGAAATGTTTGATAGGAAGGCAAACATACACTCTACTCTTCACACTACTCACTTGTTTCCTATAAGATGTGCTTCCAGCCCACTTGTGATCACTGTTCCAACATGACCAACTGTGTTAGACTGTGGGATATTATTTCTATATAAACTCTTCCAGATTCCCTTTTTGTTACTTTCTTCATAGTTTGAATACTGTGGCTGAATTACATATGAATAAGATAATGAAAATATACAGTTGACCCTTGAACAAAATGCATTTGAACTTCACAGTCCCACTTATACACGGATTTTCTTCTGCCTTTTTCATCTATGAGACAGAAAGACCAACCCTTCCTCTTCTACCTCTTCCTCAGCCTACTCAAAGTGAAGGTGGTGATGATGAAGACCTTTATGATGACCAATTTCCATTTAATAAAGACTCAACATATTTTCTCTTCGTTATGATTTTAATAGCATTTTCTTTTCTCTAGCTTCACTGTAAGAATACAGTATATATAATACATGTAAAATACAAACGGTGTGTTAACTGACTGTTTATATTATCAGTAAGGCTTCCAGTCAAAAGCAGGCCATTAGTACATATAATTGTTTTCAATCATACCCTCTCAATCTATGGAAGATAATTATTTCTTAAATTGTTGGGTCTCTTTTATTACCCACTCCATTTAACATAAGACATTAAAAATGAGTAAAAAGATATTTTTTAATTTATCTATAAATCAGATCACTGTTGACCTATAATACAGTCAAGCACAAAACATGAATACATTCAATAAATTGGTACAAAACATACTCATTTGTGTTTCTATTACTTTGTTTTTAAAATAGAACATTACTAGCATGCACGAATTTATTTTTGGTCTTCTTCCTATTATTATTATTGTCTTCTCCAAAGTTAAACTGCCTTTAAAAACACTTTTTAATTTTTGTCTGTTTTTGAACTTTTATAAATGGAATAATAAAGTATGTATTCTTAACCATCTGGCTTTTTTCAGTCAATATTTTTGTTTTAGCTATACTTGGTTTCATTACTTTATCATATTCCATTGAATTAATATTTATTGATTGTAATGTTGATAAATATTTGAGTTTTTTCTAGTTTCTGGTTATAATAGATAACTCTGCTGGGAACATTTCTGTATATCTGTCTTTGAGTACGTGTACACAAATATCCAGTAAGTACATACATGGAGTAGAATTGCTAGGTCTTAATCTGAAAGTCAAATAGTTGTCTAAAATTATTATAACAATTTACATCCCTGTTGCTCCATATCTTCACAGACACGTGTCTGTTTAACTTTTGCTAATTTGATGTATCTGTATGGTGTGTCATGTGCTTTCAATCTTCATTTCCATGATCACAACAAAGTTGAACTCCAGTTCTTATGTGTGTTTGCCATTTGGATATCCAATATTGTCTTGTCTCTATTCCAGTATGTTGCCAAATTTTCTCTTTCCTTTTATAAAACATTGAAAGATAGGTGTTTTCACACCTTATGGATATAATTGTGTCTCAAATTCCTTCTCTTACTCTTAACTGCCTTTGACTCTCTTCTTGCCATCTTTTGATAACTAGAGTATACGAGTTTTACTGCAGACTATTTGAGAAATTTTTTCTTCATGACTAATATGCTTTTTCTTCTTTATAACAAACAATTTTTACCCGATGGAAATGAAGATAATCTTTTATATTAGCATTTATTAGCTTTACCCTTTCTCTTTCACTTTCAGAACTCTGATCTACCTATGATGTCAGGTAAGACAAAATTTCTTTGTATTTTTCATATATTTAGAAAAGTACTATTTTCCTATTTTGAAGAATCACTTTTTCTGTCAGAGTTTCAGATGCGTCTTTTTCGACTTTTGTGTTTCATTCTGTTGGTTAATTTGCATATCTTCACACCAATACTATACTTTATTAATTATTAAAGATTTATTATTTGTTTTATATTATAGAACAAGTCTTCCTGCATTGTTCTTCCTCTTCAAGATTACGCTAGTTATCAGTTAATTGTCTCTGAGTTCTAAATCCAACCCTCAGTACCTGTTCTGTGACAATGGATTGAACTCTTTAAGCGTTTCTCTTCTGCAGTGAGCTCTACATTAAGACTGGTCAGTAGAGGGCATGAGAGGGACAGAACACAAGGAAGGACTTGTCTCTAGTGCGCTTGCTCTTTTAAACGAACTTTTCTAAAAGTCCTTACTTAAGCATTACACAGGATATCCATGTAAAACAAAAACAAAAACAAAATAAAAAAATTAAAAATAAAAATATTGTACCTCCTTAATACTTTGAAATAAAAACAATAAAAATAAAACAACCTTTCTTCTCCTGCCCCTGTGAGGCTGAAGCAGCACATGCAAAGGACACGCAATAGTACACTCTCCCAGCATAGCCCAAAGGGACTAATCCCTGAGTAAAGTGGGGACTAATCCCCAGCCCTAGACTGGCCTTGCCGAGGCTTTCCTGATCTGCATAACATACACTCCAAACATCATGTCCTCCTGTTAGTGGGCAGACTTTTGTCTTCCTCTGCACATCTCCCCTTCAGGTTCAGCTACCAGTATCCCAACTGCTTCTGTGCACCCAACTGCCATACTTTGATTGACTATATCCCTTAGATTTGTCTCCCAGAGACCTCTGATTGCAGTGTCTGTCTTCTCTGTACTCCTACCTGAAAGTCTCAGTGTGCCTTTGCTCCAGATTGGCATTTCCCTTATTCCTGCCAATTGTGGATCATCTCTAACTCGACTCCCAGTGGTGAACTACTCTGCTGTTCAGTGGATTGTACAATCTCTTTTCCACTGAGATATGATTGCATGCCTTGGGTAGGATGTCTTCCTTTCCCTGTTTTTCAGTCCTAGTGTACATTTCTTTAATTCCAGGGCATTTACTTGGCTAATTCCCCTGGCTGAAATCTCCCATACAATGTGGAATACAACTGTCAAACATGGGCATCCTTGTCTTATTCCTGATCTTAGGAGGAAAACTTTCAATCTTTCACCACTAAATATGATATTTGCTACAGGTTTTTCATACTTTTTTTTGTCAGATGGAGGAAATTCCTTTCCATGTCTATTTTGTTGACTGTTTTTATCATGAGACGGCATTCCCATATCTATTGAGATGATTCTTCAGTGTTTGTCCATTATGTTATTAATACGGCATATTAAATTGATTGATTTTTGTGCATTAACACATCATTGCATTTGCGAGACAAATCCCACTTGGTAATTATGTATAATCCTTTACATATGTTGCTAGATTTGGTTTGCTAGTATTTTGTTGAAGATTTCTGTGTCTATAATAATAAGGGATATTAATCTGTACATGGTGTTTTTTTTTTTCCTCGTGATGTTTTTGTCTGTTTTAGTATCATGGTAATATACTCACAGAAAGACTTCTACTTTCATTCCATTTAGCCAGATAATATACTCATTATGATTTATACCTTTTTAAATGAATGGAGATGTGATCTGGGGTCTAACATATAGTCTATTCTGAAGAACCATGTGCAGGTGAGAATAATATGTATTCTGTTGTTGCTGGGTGTGATGTTTCTATGGATGTCTGTCAATGTTTTCATGTTTTAAAAATCTGTTTTGATTTCCTATTTGCATCACCGATTTTAAGGTGTGTGCATGCACATATGACTTCTGTCTCTGTCCTGGTCTCTATAAGTTTCATCACAAGTGTTTTACTTTCACTTATTTTTTCACATAGCTGAACATTTTATTGTTTTTCTTTACAGTATGTTGCTTTTCATTTTAAAAAATCTATTCTGATTTTTATTATTTCCTTCCTTTTTTTTGGCTTACTTTCTATTTTTTTTAAATTTCCTGAGTATGCTTCACTTACTGATCTTAATCCTCTCCTCAAATCACACACTTAAGACTATGAATATCATTCCAAGTGCATGCTTATATTTCCCTAAATATTTAAAGAGTAATATCTTTATTATTCATTCAACTAATTTTTCTAATTGTCATTGTCTGATTCCCTAATTTGGCCTTAGTAGTTACTACTAAGTAACTACTAGATAGATACTTAAAGGTATATTTAGTAATTTAGAACATGTGGGCATTTTCTAGTGTTCATTTTATTTCAATTTTAGCTTATCATCATTTTTATAAGAATATCTTATATGATATATATTCTTTGAAATTTTAAACTATGGTGTAGAATATCATTAATTTTTTAAAATCATTATTATTTACTTAAAAAAGTGGAAATTATATGCTGGTTCAATATGGTATATTTGTATCAATTTGAAAAACTTTGCTCAAGATTTTTCCCAAATTTTCTGTCATTTCTGATTTAATTGTTGCTTTTTTCATTACTTATTGAGAAGGTATCTTATTATTTTTCACCATAATGGTGCATTTGTCTTTTGTATTCTGTCAACTTTTGTTTCATACATTATGAAACTATATTCTAGATACATACAGATTTGTGATCTTACTAGCAAAATATATATTTTGTCAGTTTTTCTTATGCTTAAAATTGGGTTACATCATAAGAGTGTTTTGGGGGTTAAATGAGTTTATAAACTTAAAGCCTTTGGGAGATTTCCTGGTCTATATTAAATATTATATTTTGATTTCCTCTATTTTTTAATTAATGGAAAATATTTTAAAAATAAATATAAAAGTAAGCATTTGGGAACAATAGGAATATGTTTTTAAATCAGCAAAAATATATAAGCAGAAAATCAAAATGAAGAAATAAAATCATAATGGACAAGTGCAGAGGATTGACAGAAATAAGGGTAAGTATATAAAAATGAAATTAATGTAATCAAATTATACTTTTCTGGCTAAAGAAAAAATAAAGATGAAAAGATCTATAAAAATGATGCCTAAAATAGTTACTTTAAGATGTCACCTGGCAAAAATTGGTTAGCTATTGACCAAACTATTTTATCCTTCCTGAAATTATAGTGAGAGGATATTTCTCAGCCTTCCTTGCAGTTAGGTTTGATTAATATCCTATGTTCTGGCCAATAGAACAAGAGTAGAAATGTTTTCCTCCTTAACTCCTGCTACATAAAATCCTCTCCAGGGTGAAGCTCCCTACGCTTTAAAGGACTCATCATGTATAGAAGGAATAGAAATAGATTGAAAAAGGAATGATATTATAATTCATTTTAGTGCAAACTTTCCTCAATTAGCTTGGTAATAGTTATGATGTTAATGTTATCATTTTAGTGCTTTTTGTGTTCAAGTTGCTGTAATAAGTGATTGTATACTTTATCTCAGTTAATATTTAAATTATTTTATGAAGTATTAATATCCAGTAGTGTTATCTTCATTTTATAATTGAGGATTTAGAAAAATTAAAAGTATGCCCTAGTTTACACTGCTGCTAATTAGTCTAAACAATATTAAGAACTAGGAAATCTGGGTCTGAAGTCCACTGCTCTTAATATGCCATAGTGTCTCAGCTTGAAATATATTTGTAAGCATAATTAGATAGACAGATGAGAGGGTACTATAGATTATTGCTTTTGTGTGTGTATGAGCTGATATATGGAAACATGATGAGCATTATGATTGGACTCTGATATTGGATCAGATGATTTGCTCCATATTTGTTTATTACTTCATCAGGTTTTTAATTCTGGGCTCTTACTTTTTAATATTATCTGATCAAATATTATTATTATAGATGAGACAGCAGAGATGAATCTCATCTTTGTGAATCCTATTGCCTAGTTGATATTTGACATATTGCCACAAACTATTCACAGCAGAGCTGAGAAATACGAGGTACAGTGAGGATTTGAGTCTAAGGTAAAGATGCAAAATGAAAGTGTTTCAGTGCCAAAATCCCAGTAATGGGTCAACTAACCCATTAACATATGACAATGTTCACCATTCTGATAGGACAGTGCATTGTCTCTGGAAAATTGCCATGGGAAATGTTTTCCAAAAAAAAGAACACAGAGACAAAAACACTGACTCTATTTTCAGAGATGTGTGTGGCAGCCTTGAACTTTATAGTTCCAATTTGCCTACTGACCTAACAACATGGAGCAAAGAGTAAGACATTAACACAGTGAAATGGCTCATTAAGTACTTACACAGTCCCTTGGCAGTGTTAAAATCCTGCTATTTACTGTGTCATTGCCAAATGTTATTCCCTTATCAGCAAGGAGGGCCATAGAAGATGGGCCCAGTGGAAAAGGAATGTGTGAACAGCACCATCAATTTCAGCCAGGTTAATCAGTCCAGCATACAATTGCGGCCCTATCAAAACAGTAAAATTAATAACAAGATACATTTCTTTTCTACCTAGAGATGGAAGAAGTGAAAAAACAGTTTAAGGAGCAAACACTATAATCCTTGGTACATCAGTGTTCATCTTTTTTTTTTTTACAAATAATTAAAAATACATGAAAAATATTAAAGATATTTCAGTTAGACCTTTGTCAACTATCAATAAAAATAAAATGACAAATTTTCTCTAATCATTTAATTTTACAAGTGGCAAAATCTCACTAGTTGAAAAACATGATAATGCATTTGTGAGAGTGGGATCAAATTAATTAAATGTCATCTGAGAAATACAACTTCTTAGAAGGCTAGATATACTGGACCCATAACTTAGTCTGTGCTAGAATAAAAAATGGCTATTTTCTGCAAAAATATACATTTTCTGAAAATCTGTAAAAATGATGATGGTTAATGAAGTTGCATTGTGTAGAAAAAAATGACACTTTGCATTTTGTATTCTTAAAATAATCTTGGTAAATTTCCCAGGATATTACATGTTATATTACCCAAATTTCAAGAACCATAACAAAAACAATGACTTACAAAGCTTACTATGTACCAGGTGATACCTTACATGCCTTAGAAATATTAAGAAAGAAGAAACTAAGGCAGAGAGAGATTAAGTAATATGTCCAGAGTTGCACAGAAACAAGTAAGGTAGCCTGAATTCAAATCAATTATTTACTTGTATCTACTACTTTAGGTATCAGTAAATATTTTCTATAATGGGTCAAACAGTAATGGTTTAAACTTTGAGGTCATGAAGTTCTCTGTTGAAACCAGTGAACTAGGCTGTTGTATCATGAAAGTATATACAGATATTCATAAATGAAGAATCATGGCTGTGTTCTAATTATCTTATTTACACAAGTAGGTGATGAGCTGAACTGACAGTAGTGTGAAGACCCTTGTACGACTTAGTGAAACTTCATCAGACTGATTTTCAGACAACATTGCTATAGTAAAAATTATTGGAATGTATTTCTAAGTTTTATATTATAAGAAACATATTCATCTTGTACTTATTTTTTTATTTCTATTTCTGTTGAGAGGTTGTATATTTGTGCTAGGACATAGGTAGTTGAAAACTCTTGAGCATTGAACAGAATGTCTCTCTCTTGGAATCTTATCCTCTTTGATATCCAGCTCAAATTCCCATACACATACCAACCCAGGTAAATCAAATCAGTGCTGGAATGACAATCATACCATTCAGATCTCCCTCATATCTTGTTATTGTCATTCTCTCTTTGTTGTTATTTTCTCAGTAAAAAATGGAACAGAATGAAACAACAGCAGCAATACCATCCTTGTAGTAATTATACGTAATCTTTAAAATACCTTACTTCAGTTTGGAATAATATGGTGATTTAAATAAATCAATAAGTATATAAATAGTATTCAAACACAGCAAATGCACCCTTTAATTTCAATAATCTATTTTAAGAGGAGTGTTCTCAGCCATTACTGTCAAAACAAGTATAATCACATCAATGGCACTAGATTTAACTCAATTACTAACAAAATCTTGACATAATCAGCAAATCCCTCAAACATTTCCCTGCATATTTTTTGTGAGATATAAAAAGGGAATCAATAGTCCCTTGACCATGGCAGGGAAACATTAAGATTTAGCTGCAAATTTTTAACAGGACTTTGCCAGGGAGTAGAAGAGTTGTAGAATCAGTGTTCCTTGATGTTTTTTTTTTTTTTTCTCAAAATTATTCATACTTTTATTAAAGGCAGCCAAATGCTCCAAAATGTAAAGACCATGAATTGAGAAAACAAGAGAGGGAATCAGCTCTCTGAACTGAAAACAAACTCTGTAGTGTGTTTTGTCAGTGTAAATCAAATGAAGCCAAAGTTTTTATTACTATCACTCCAGTATTAGTTCATTCATTAATCAAACTCCTAGGGAAGAAATTAGGCTATAATCACATTATTATTTATTCAAAAAATTACTCAGGTGGGGCAAAGACAATACATGTAACCTAAACATTTGTACCTTTGTAATATGCTGAAATAAAAAATTTTAAAAAATTAAATCAAAAAAATAAAAATACCTTTGACACTATTTAATCTTAAAAAAAAATGACCTCAAACATAATAGCACTCAATGCATCAGTATTCCTAAATTTAATAATTTAACAATTATTGAAACTTCCAAAATTTAATTTGGAAAAACAGGATTACAGTCTAAAAATCTTTCAAATTTTAGATGGGAATCCAGGTTCCAGGTTTTCAGGAGCCTGTTAGTAGGTTCCTGAAAACATGATTTCAAAAATTCTAAAATTCCTTTGAAAGGGTAAGATATTGAATTCTTCTATAAGAAATAAGATGTTAAGAATGAAAATATAGCTTCAATTTGAATGTTTTAAGCATTCAGTGTTCATGAATACTGTTATTCATGTTCTTCTTTATAAGCAAATGTAAATAATTTCAAAATTATTTATAATGGTGCACTATAAATAATGCAAAATAATTTATAATGGTGCATTTATATACTATAATCAGCTTATAAACCTGAAATTTAGATGTTTTTATTAACATTAACCGTATAGTTAAGTGGCTTTTTGTTTTATGTGAAATTTTGCTATAGTGATTTTTCAAATGTACATTTTTTATGTATTTACTATACCATACTTTTAATCATTTTTTATTTTATTCTTATTTTTTCTCTTTTTCTTTTTTCTTTTTATTATTTTAGCATATTATGGGGGTACAAGTGTTAAGGTTACATATATTGCCCATGTCCCCCCTCCCCCCTTGAGTAAGAGCTTCAAGCGTGTCCATCCCCCAAACATTGCGCATCTTACTCGTTGTGGTTATATATGCTCATCCCCTTCTCCCCCGTCCCACACTCCCGACACCCGATAAATGTTACTCCTATAGGTCCACTTAGATGTTGATCCGTTAATACCAATTTGCTGGTGAGTACATGTGGTGCTGGCTTTTCCATTCTTGAAATACTTCACTTAGTAGAATGGGTTCCAGCTCTATCCAGGAAAATACAAGAGGCGTTATATCACTGTTGTTTCTTAAAGCTGAATAGTACTCCATGGTATACATATACCACATTTTATTAATCAACTCATGAATAGATGGGCACTTGGGTTGTTTCCACAGCTTTGAAATTGTGAATTGTGCTGCTATAAATATTCAAGTGCAGGTGTCTTTTTCATAAAGTGATTTTTGATCTTTTGGGTAGATGCCCAGTAGTGGAATTGCTGGATCAAATGGTAGATCTACTTGTATCGCTTTGAGGTATCTCTATATTGCTTTCCACAGATGTTGAACCAGTTTGCAGTCACACCAGCAGTGTAGGAGTGTTCCTCTCTCTCCACATCCACACCAGTATTTATTGTTTGGGGACTTTTTGATTAGGGCCATTCTCATTGGAGTTAAGTGATATCTCATTGTGGTTTTGGTTTGCATTTCCCTGATGATTAGGGATGTTGAGCATTTTTTCATATGTTTGTTGGCCATTATTCTGTCCTCTTTTGAGAAGTTTCTGTTCACATCCTTTGCCCATTTTTTGATAGGGTTGTTTGATTTTTTTCTTGCTGATTTTCCTGAGTTCTAACTAGATTCTAGTTATCAGCCCTTTATCAGATGTGTAGCTTGCAAAAATTTTCTCCCATTCTGTGGGTTGTCTGTTTGCTCTCTCGACAGTTTCTTTGGCTGTGCAGAAGCTTTTTAATTTGATTAGGTCACATTTGTTTATATTTGTTGCTGCTGTGATTGCCTTTGGGGTCTTCTTCATAAATTCTTTGCCTAGGCCAATGTCTAGAAGAGTATTTCCAACATTTTCCTCTATAATTCTAATAGTTTCACATCTAAGGTTCAAGTCTTTTACCCAGTGTGAGTTGATTTTTGTGAGAGGTGAAAAGTGTGGGTCTCGTTTCAGTCTTCTACATGTGGCTATCCAGTTTTCCCAGCACCATTTATTGAACAAGGATTCTTTCCCCCAGTGTATGTTTTTGTCTGCTTTGTCGAAGATTAGTTGGCTATATGAGGATGGTTTTATATCTGGGTTCTCTGTTCTGTTCCACTGGTCAATGTCCGTGTTCTAGTGCCAGTCCCAAGCTGTTTTAATGACTATAGCATTGTAGTATAGTTTGAAGTCTGATCAATTGATACCTCCTATTTTGTTTTTATTGCCTAGGATTGATTTTGCTATATGGGGTCTTCTCTGGTTCCATACGAAGCGTAAAATTATTTTTTCTATATCTTGAAAAATGATGATGGTATTTTGATAGGGATTGTGTTGACTCTGTAGGTCACTTTGGGTTGTATAGACTTTTTAATAATGTTGATTCTGCCGACCCATGAGCGTGGTATATTCTTCCATCTGTTTACGTCTTCTGCTATTTCCTTCTTCAGTGTTTCATAGTTCTCCCTGTAGAGGTATTTTACCTCCTTAGTTAAATATATTCCAAGGTACCTGTGGGTAGAAGAAAAAATGAAATTCCAATTCTTCCTTAGCACGATCTCTAGCAGTTCCAAGGAGAAACATTTATCACTCCTAATTAGAGCTACTCAGCAACAATAGAATTTCTAAAATGTTGTTTTATTTTTTTTTCATTTTTAGAAGAGTTGCTGCTGGTTCTATAAAAATATTTTGCCATTGTTGTTATTGTTTTTAAGACCATGATACATGATATTCACTATAGGAATTTATTTGTATTCAATAAATTATCTTAATAAAACAACAACTCATTTTGTGTTATATCAAAGAATTTTTTGAGAACTTTGTTGTTTATATACAAACTGTATAAGTAATTTGGCTAGTGGGCTATAAGTGATTATATGTGTTAGCATTGATGACTGAAACAATTGCTCTTAAAAGTAGATTATTGAAAATAAAAGGCACACTTGTCTTCTTTGAATTTTATAAATTGTTTTAAAATCATTATCTCATTCAAAAAAGAATAGATATAAAGCACAATCATGACAAGTATAATAAAATATAATTGTAAAATTAATAAAACCTAACATGTCATTGCCCACATTTGGAATAGACTATGCCAAAATACTCGAGGCCTTTAGATTGCCCCTTTCTGAATATATCTAACTCTCTCTTTCCCCCATCAGAAGCAACCACTAAACTTAATATTATTTTTATTACTCCCTTGATTTTATTTATAGTAGTGGCTATCAATCTTGATTGCACATTGAAATTACCTGGGGAACTTCAAAAATACTAATACCTAGGATCCTCTTAAAGACTCAGAATAGCTTTCGTATTCTGTGGCTAACTGATAGGATGATATTATTTTCAACATAAAGCCTTAGCTCATGAGAGCTTTGTGTAAGGAATATACAACCAAAGTAAGATGCTCTGACTTGTCTCTGTTCAAATTTCTGTATGAAAGACATAATGTCTACGCAATGATACATTCAGTTCAAATTTCCTTCTCTTTCTAACAAGAATGCATGGCAAATTTGGATTCCTATTTTTCCTCTTTATCTTTCTTTTCTCTTCCAAAGTCCTCTTTAGTCCTCCTTCTTGTTACTTAGTTGTTATTAATATTGAGCATGGAGCATTTGGGGTATGGGAAAGTTAATTGGGAGAAAGGTTTACCTGTGGAAGATAGTAGTAGCAGCAGATGGGCTGTCAAACGGGAGGAGAAAAAACTATGCAGGATCTTGCAAACCATGCTCAAAGGACTGGATGGACCCGTATAGACAAAGGACAATCACTGAAGGAGTTCTAATGTGCTCTATTTAAAAAACATCCAGAGTACATCTATAATTGACAAGTTGAGATTACTATTTGTTGCAATGAGCAGGGGAACACTCACCATCGCGTACTGTGATCATCTTTAGTAAAAGGTGTTGCTAAAGACTATAAGAGGGTTGGGTTCTGATCAGGTAATATTGAGGATCTAGGAAAGCAGAGGTTCACTCTAGATTGATGGTGTCATATATAAGGGGGAGATTCCAAAATTGGGTATCTCAATAAATTTTATCATAGGTTAAGGAGACTACAGTAAGGATAAAGCTGTCATTGGTAAATAAGCTACAGTTACTCATTTTAGCTAGAACAGGGATCGTGTGGTATTTTGTGATTTGTATAGTGACCTTATTTTGTGTTACTTTATGATGGTCCAGAGTGACCTTGTCTGGTGTTCCTGTGCTCTGCAATTGTTTATGACCAATAGGAAAAACATGTGGCTTCATCATGAGCATCAGGCTGGTTCCTGGATGTCAGAGTTTTTTGTTTGTTTCAGAGTTTCATCACAAAAGTGATCGAATTATCGATTTAACTCACAAAAATGTGTAGACTTGTTTAGGATAGTGTAAGGAAAGACTAAAAGCAGAGAAACTGGCAAGAAATAATTTTAACAGGAATTAGAGTCTGTTTGAAGGTTAGAGCTATAGTGTTGTTTAACATTACATAGACTCTAATTTTAGAGTTTGCACGGGAGACTATCGATATTTCAGTGTGATGTATTAACAAGATCATTCATTAATTTGTTCACAATTTTGAAATGAAGTTTTTATTAAATACTGGTGATGTCAAGAATTTATATATTCTGAGGAATTAAAATAGAAAGCTGACCTTTTGAAATTGGGTTATTAAATACCTCTCATTTAACCATGTTTCACACTCCAGCTAAGTGTCTTAAATAAAACATGGTTTATGTGTATATTTATCTGGGAATGGCAAATGAAATGTTCACTTAATGCACTAGCAATTCAGTAGCATGGAGGTATTTTTAGAAGTTCATTGTAAGAACCTAAGACATTTGAAAATAGGAAAAAGGCCATTCAGTTTAATAGAGCTGTTTTTCATCAGGAATATTAAATGTATTTTTCACATGGCAAATTAAGTGAACTGTTATACTGGACCATTTTGATACTATCTCACTATTGTAAAATAAAAATGCCTAAATGTATTGCCTAGGCTTAAAATAGTCAAACTTTACGTTTCTATGCTTAATAGAATTTGGAAACTTGATTGCCACAGTTCATTTATTGTAGAAGATCTTAAGAGAGAAACATTGCCTCCCACACTCTTCATATTTTTATGTCATTGAACCATTTAAGTAAGTCAGATTCTATATATTGGATAAAACATTAAGTTTAACATTTACAGAAAAATTCCTTAAGTGTGTGAGTGTAAGGATGAGTAAAGATCAGTGAAGCCTGAATGCCCCTCTTGAAAATTCTCTAAACATTCATATATCGCCTATAAACAGCTTTCTTAGTTTTTTATAGCAATTGGGAAACACCTTGAAATCAAATTTAGGATTTGTTCTTCTTTTGTGCTCCTTCCAAATTAGTGTCACATACACTTTAGAGAAGTTATATATTTATATGAAAAGCATAAATTTCTGGCAGAAACTAATTGGTGTAATATATTTTCCCCTTTTAAAATATTCACATTCATCAACAATTTTAAATTCTATATCTCTGTAAAATTTATTAAATAAATGTATGCAGTATTAAGATGGCTTCTGAAAATAGGAAATTCATCTGGGACCTATAGAAGCAACTCTTGTGGGCTTGGTAATGTTTTTAAGGCAGATACTCAGTAAATTAAATTGTCAAATAAGGCAGATACTCAGTAAATTCTAACATAATACAAAGCAAACATAACAAATGTATTTCTTCCACATGCTCTTTTTATTTCCCTTTGATCCTTTGTTCATTCCTCTTAATCACTCTGTCTCTCTGCTCCTCTTTGGCTCTGGTACTGTCAGTTTCTCTCTGCTACTTTCTCTCTCAGTCTTTGTCTTTCTCTTTAAAATTGTCTTTGTCCCTCCTCCAGATAATCAAGGAAAGAAAAATATGACCATCAGACCTACAACATGGCTGGGAAACAAAACACTGCAACATTTAGCTTACATGCAAGGGGTGAAATGTACAGCTCAAATCTGTAGAGCCAGCTCTGGAGGCCAAGCCAGAGCAAAGTATCAAGCAGAAATTGAGTGGAGAAAAGGAAAATGAAGCCACAGTTAAGCAAGAAAGGAATGTGAATAAAAATTACCCCCAAAGAGATATTAATGGGAGAAATAGTGAGACCATGTCTGAGACATGGAATAATCAAAACTAAAGTGAAAGAGTCTTTAAGACCAGACATGTCAGTCTTGGGATGCCTTAGCTTCAAGAGAAGTTAGTAGAAAGATAAAATATATAAAGAAGTAAAATAATAATAATTAGTTGACATAATGGATGCTAAAACCATTGTATTAATAGGATGTTACACGGTCTCAAAATGTTTCTCCATAAGTTAAATATTAATTACAAGGAAAAAAGTGCTTTTACAGTGCAGCAATCTTGTGGGTACTGCGATAACCAACTGATCAATATTGTTACCAAGCGATCAATGGGCTCACTGCCAGATGCTCATAGAAGCCTATACCTTGCATCAATCTTTGAGACAAGAAAAGTTTTATTGCTAGTGGACTGCAAGGATGCAGGAAGAAACACTCAAATCTGTTTCCCGAAGCTCTGGGCTGGGTCAGGTTTTATAAGCATGGGGTAATGAGGTGTGATCTGATTGGATCTTACAATGAGGTGATGACGAAAGGATGATCTGACTGGATCCTGCCCAAGGTGACACCAGAAATTGATCTGATTGGACCGTGGATCCTGCCATGCTATCTCTGCTTTGTAATTCAGTCCCCTGCTCCCTTGTGGCAGCACTTAGGTTCCACCTGTGGTTGCAAGCTTGGTTCATATGGCCATGCTCAGGTTATGGGATCTACAACCTAGGAGTACTGGAAAACAATTGCCAACTTTGTTACACAAAAGTTGAGCTAAATTGGTCTGATGCTGTTACCATATGACCTGTAATGGGACAAAATGAGGGTTACTTGATGTCCTGGAAAAAGCCCAGTATCCCTTTTGTGATATACCTGCCAAAAATTCCAGAATTGACTCTAATCCTGAGAACATAATCGACACACACAAACTGAGGAACATTCTCTAAAATGTTTGGCCCGTTCTCTTAAAAAAATGTCAGGTCAAAGTAGAGAAAAGAAACTATGCCAAATTAAAGACAATTTAAGAGATATAAAATAAATACAATTTATGATGTTGGATTGCATCATAGATCATAGAGAAAATCTATAAATTACTAATGAAGACCCTCATAAAAATATGAATATAGATTATATCAGATAACATTTTATCAATATTAAACCTGTTGAATTTAGTGATTGTATGTAATTAGGAAATACAATTTCCTTATTCTAAGGCATAGAGATGAGAGGTTATGATGCCCATTAGTTGCTTCAGCTGGCTCACAAAAAATAATAGTATTAACAATTTGTAAGTTTAGGTGAAAGTATATGGCTTTTCAATACATTTTTCTTATAATTTTTGACATAACACTTTTAAAAATAAAAAAAGAAAAATACTGCTCTCATATGAACATATGTGTTTATTATACCTATTGCAAAAAGAAAAAAATAAAATTAAATCTCTACTTATAAACAAGACCTATATAAATTTATTTTCATATATCTTGTTTCCGTTGATATGATGAAGAAATTTAATATTGCTTACAGCTAGATATAGAAAATAGATGGATAAATATGTAGATAGAGAAATTTTTTTACAGCATTGTTTCATTTGTTGCACTAAGCATGGTATCACCTTTTTAACTTTAAAGGTATTAAACAACAAAAAATAAAAATTTAAGAATAAAATAAAAAACTTAAAATAATGGAAGAGATAATCATTTTGAAGCAGTTAAACTGAATGATATAAATTGAAAATACAAGAGATAGTTTTTTCCAGTATGGCAAAGGAAAATGTCATGAAAGATGACACATTCAAATCAACTCTAAAAATATGGAAAAGGAGAATAAAAATGTACTCTATTAATGTTATTGAGGAAAGAAAATATTGAATAAAATACAAACAGTAATCGAGGATGTGAGGTAAGAGAATTTTCTTGAGGTACAATTTTTAAAATTTTTAATTTCAGAGCATTACAGAGGTACAAATGTTTTGGTTACATAAATTGCATTTGCCCCACCCAACAAGTGTGCCCATCCCACAGACACCCGTTAGGCATGAATTGACCTGTCCCTTCCTACCCCCTCTCACCTGCCCAACACCCTATGAATGTTTCTTCCGATATGTGCATATTAGTGTTGATCAGTTAGTACCAAATTGATGGTGAGTACACGTGGTGCTTGTTTGTCCATTCTTGTGATACCTCACTTAGAAGAATGGGCTCCAGCTCCATCAAAGTTAACATAGTAGTTCACCATTTTTGTATGGCTGACTAATACTCCATGGTATGGATATACGACATTTTGTTAATCCACTCATGGATCAATGGGCAATGGGGTTGTTTCCACATCTTTGCAATTGTGAATTGTGCTGCTATAAACATTCTAATGCAGATATCTTTTTTATAGAATGTCTTGTCTTCCTTTGGGTAGATGCCCAGTAATGGGATTGCTGGATCAAATGGTAGTGTTACTTGTAGCTCTTTGAGGTATCTCCATATTACTTTCCACAGAGGTTGTACTAGTTTGCAATCCCACCAGCAGTGTATGAGTATTTCTATCTCTTCGTATCCAGGCCAGCACTTGCTGTTTTGGGACTTTTTGATCTAAGCCGTTCTCATTGGAGTTAAGTGATATTTCATTGTGGTTTGGATTTGCATTTCCCTGATAATTAATGATGTTGAGCATTTTTTATATACCTATATACCATTTGTATGTCTTCTATTCAGATTTTTGCTGATTTTAAAATCAGATTATTATTGTTATTATTTTGCTGTTGAGTTGTTTGAGTTGTTTTTATATTCTGGACATTAAAACCTTGTCTGATGAATACTTTGAAAATATTTCTCACATTCTGCAGGTTGTCTCTTCACTCTGTTGATTGTTTCCTTTGCTGTGTAAAACCTATTTTGTTTGTCACAATCTGATTGGTCTATTTTGCCTTTTGTTGTCTGTATTGTTGAGGTCTTCATAAAACCTTTGCCCAGACCAATGTCTCGAGATATTTCACCTATGTTTTCACCTACTACCATGTTTCCCCGAAAATAAGACCTACCCATAAAATAAGCCCTACAGGATTTATAAGCATTTGCGAAATATAAGCCCTACCCCAAAAACAAGACCTAGTGATGAATGTGGCTACACAGCATATCTGCACCTCCCATGCATTTCATCGTGAAGCAGTAAAGAAGACAAGCAGCCCTTCTCATCTGCCCCATCGTGACAGCTACTTTCCCAGAGGTGACCGGAAAGGTGTGGGCAGCCCCACCAACAAGGTCGGTTCCCCCGTCAGGTCCCGGCTAGCCTATGCATGCTGCGAGCTGAGGCTTTGAGGGGAAAATAATGTATCCCCTGAAAATAAGCCCTAGGGTGTCTTCTTGAGGGAAAATAAATATAAGACCCTGTCTTATTTTCGGGGAAACATGGTAGTTGTATAGTTCCTACTAGTTGTAAATTTAAATCTTTAATCCATTGAAGTTGACTTTTTGTACATGGTAAGAAATTGTGGTCTAGTTTTATTCTTCTTCATATGGATATCTAGTTTTCCTAGCATCATTTATAGAGGAAATGTCCTTTTACCAATGAATGTTCCTGGACCTTTTGTCAAAAACTACTTGGCTATAAATATGTAGATTTATTTCTAGATTCTCTATTTTGTTCCATTGGGCTTTGTGTCTGTTTTCATGCCTGTACAGTGCTGTTTTTGTTAGTATAGCTTTTTAGTAGAATTTAAACACAGGTAGTATGATGCCTTCAACTTTATTCTTCTTTTCAAGATTGTGTTAGCTATTCACAGTCTTTTGTGGCTATATTAAAGTTTTAGGATTGTTTTCTCTATGTCTGTGAAAATGTCAGTATTTTGCTAGAGATTACACTGAATCAGGAGATCCTTTTGGATAGTGTGGTCATTTTAATGATATTAACTCTTTCAATCCATGGACATGGGATGTCTTTCCATTATTGTGTATATCCTCTTCAATTGTGTATATCCTCTTCAATATCTTTCATCAGTGTTTTAGTTTTCCTTGTAGAGGTCTTTCACCTCCTTGGTTAAATTTATCCCTAGGTATTTTATTTTTTTTTTTGTAGCTATTGTACATGTGATTGTTGGGATTGCTTTTTTAAATTTCTTCTTTACCTAGGTTTGCGTGTGTGTGTGTGTGTGTGTGTGTGTATGTGTATAAAAGTTCTACTGATTTTTGTGTGTTCACTTGTATTCTCCAACTTTATTGAATTCACTTATCAGTTCTAAAAGATTTTGGTGGAGGCTTTAGTTTTTTGTTTGTTTGTTTGTTTTTTGAGACAGAGTCCCACTTTGTTGCCCAAGCTAGAGTGAGTGCCGTGGCGTCAGCCTAGCTCACAACAACCTCAAATTCCTGAGCTCAGGAGATCCTTCTGCCTCAGCCTCCCAAGCAGCTGTGACTACAGGCATGTGCCACCATGCCCGGCTAATTTTTTGTATATATATTATTTGATCAATTAATTTCTTTCTATTTTTAGTAGAGACAGGATCTCACTCTTGCTCAGGCTGGTTTTGAACTCCTGACCTTGAGTGATCCTACCGCCTCGGCCTCCCAGAGTGCTAGGATTACAGGTGTGAGCCACCACGCCTGGCCAAGGCTTTAGTTTTTATATAAAAAATCATTTAGAACTGATAAATATATTTATACATGATACTGATTTAGAACTGATTTATATAGAACTGATAAATATATTGATACGTGTAAATATATTTTACATGTATCAATATATTTATATGTGTATAAATATATGATCATATCTGTAAACAAGGACAATTTGACTTCCTTTTTTCAAATTGGATATTTCTAATTTTTTCCTCTTTCCTAGTTGATTTGACTAGGACTTTCAATTTTTTGTTGAATAAGAATGGTGAGAAAGACATCCTTGTCGTGTTCCAGTTCTTAGAGAAAAAAGCTTTCAGATTTTTCCCCTATTCAGTATCATGTTACCTGTATGTTTGCCATCTATAGCTTTTATTGTGCTGCAATACACTAGAATTCCTATTCTTAACTGTATTTATATAACATTTCCCTTATAGAAAAGGAGAAAATGTCACATAAATGATCTATTACTATAAATGAGTTTATCTTTTCATATTTTGACAGGTTTTCACATAAACAATGGCGGAAGAAACATCCCTTTCACAAGGCTTTTGAATGTACGACACAGACAAATAGATTCTAACCCAACTAGCCTTGGTTTAAGAATACATTTCAGAAACTAATAATATTCAGAGCCAGAAAATTGTCATAGGTATGTAATTTATAATTTTCATTATATAGTTTCACATAGGCCTGTTTTTTGTTCTATCTTTGGTAAAGATGAATGATAGCTAATCATACAGTTGAAGACAACACTTTAGCCTTCTAGGTTCAGGCTTTTAATTTTTTTTTTTTTTATCATGTATCTGTTTCTTCAAAATTTTTGTCATCATTGCCTTTATTTTGAGGTAAAAATAAACAATTGGCCCCACAATATCTACAAATACCAATGATAAGAGATTAACAAAAAACATTTTTGTTCATTACTGCTGGGTAATTTTTTAAAATTTCAAATCCTTCCGTGAGCTCACATAAAAATGAAAAACAAAAATTACCTGATTTAAATTCTGAAACTTTATGGATTTTTTAACCTTGAATTATAATACATTAGAGATGGAGACTGCCCAGAAAATATAGGGACAAGGACTAACACCAGTTATTTTTGTTTTTACAAAGGATTTGGTCAGGCAAAATAAAAGTTAAATGTCATATGTATTTTTTTTATTTATTTCATTGTCTCCTTAGCAGATGAACATAACTTTCTCTCTGTTTGATGTGCAGCAGTTTCTAATGATTCAGTGAAAGAAGATAGTAAGAATCATGCAACTGAAAAGAACGATGAGAAACCATTTCATTTATTCCCCTCACTAGATTTATGTTACCTAAATCTTCTCCAGAGTTTTCATTAGGGCCTTTGGCAGAAATACAAAAGTCTTAGGAGAGCCATAGTGCTTTACTAAATCTCCACCATGGTATTCATAAACAATTTTCATATATGAGTACAGACTATTTACCGTCTGTTGTTTTCCAGTTCTCAACTTAAAATTTAATTACCACCTCAACATAAGTTTGCATTTTTCAATTCTATCTCCTTTCCTCTTTCTGAAGTTTACACAGTCCTAGTACCTTAAAAAAATGAACACTCAGAACCTAGTTAAGAGAAACTACCAGTTATTACAAATATTTTCCATGAGAGTAATTATTTTTTTAAACAGATTTACTGGGTATATTTGGTATAAAGTAAACCACAACACATATTTAAAGTGTAATATTTGATAAAATATGGCTTATGGATACATCTAGGAAAGCATCACCATAATCAAGATAAGAAATATATTCATCATTGTCAACAAAATTGTCTTCATATTTTTGGCTTCTAATTCTGGATTAGTTGTGGTTTGGTTTTAATTGATCTTTCTCCCTGCTAATTATGTGTCATATTTCTTTGCTTCTTTCTAAGTCTAGTGATTTTTTTTATTAAGTGACAGAAATTGTGAATTTTACCTTGTTAGATCCTGTTATTTTGGCATTATTATAAATAATCTTGAGCTTTTTCCCCCTCAAAAGCAGTCAGGTTCCTTGGAAATAGCTGATCCTTTTGAATTTTGCTTTTAATATACCTTCAAAGCAATAAGAACAAAGTTTTTTGTAGGCTTAATTGTTTCCCACAATTGATGAAAGACCCTTCAAACCTTCTTAGTAGTTATCTGATGCTTTATGGAGAGTTTTATTTTTTCCTCCTCTGGCTCAGATATATATGCTGATCAATATTTTGAATACATGAGGGGTATTCTCTGAAGATCTCTCGTGCTCTTTGTATAGCTCTCACCTGTCTGGTACTCTGCCTTAGGAATTCTACCCAGCTGTTCTTCATAAGCCCTCAGCTGAGTCTACTCCTTGAGATTGCTAGTATTTCCTGTTTTTGCCACAGCCTGGAAACTCTTTCAAGACATTATGTTGAGGCAGTAGAATTTATCTTGTTTGATCCCTATTTCTCATGTAATGCTGTCTTCCATTGCCTGATGCCAAATGTGTTGAAACCATTATTTCCTGTATTTTGTCCTGTTTTATAATAGTTTCAAGTAGAGGGATGTATTTAATATGTGATACTCCTTTTTTACTTAAGTTGGAAGTGTTCTTTATGTCTGTTATTTTCAATGCCTTGGAAAAGACCTCAAGAATTTTTTTCTGACCAAGTGTGTTAATGATGAGTAGGTACCTTGTTGAAGTGCCTGACCAGCCCCCACAATTTCTAGGCTACATTCCTGGAAGGTATAGAGATAGACAAAAATAATGTCTGGCAAAACAGAGGCTGCTGTGAGGATGGATGCTAGGACCTGTGTTTTAGTATTTTCAGAGTAACGGTTTGGAGAACACTGCTCTAAGGGTCATTAGACAGATAAAAATCAGACACGAGAATATGGATGTTACACTCATGCTTACTTAATTTAAAATACTAGCGTGTTCATTTACTAAGTATTTACCTTTTGATAAATCAATCCAGAGATTCTCTGGAACATAAATTCAAGAAAAGCCTTGGGGAATCAAACCCTTCAAAGAGGTTTAAAGTCTTCTTTAAAATATCTCTTTGTGTCAAATATATCAAAAATGAGCCTGGTATCCTATGAAAGATTAAGAATTAAAGAGATTTGGAGTTTTCACCATTCAGATTTATGGCTGCAGTCCAATCTTTTCCCAGAACATCATTCTCTTAAAGAATTTTGTGCATAATATTCAAGTTTTCCTTTTAGAAAGCATAAGGGAATTAACTATTAAAATGGCATAAATAGGTGACAGGCAAAAAATTGTTGGTTGGAAAACTCATGGTTCAGTTTTTATAAAATATAAAAGTTAATGAAACCCATTTTATAGGGTCAAATAAAGCAAATAAGTATTTTTGTTTGCTTTATGGAGAATCAAGTTTTTCAATACACTTATTCAACCAAAGAGTGTTAACAAGTACTCTATATAGCTAAGTCAAATTATTAATAGATATGTGAATATCAACTCATTTTAAAAATATTCTTCCTCACTGTGTTTACTAAAATGGCCTAGAAGCGATGTCACCCTAATATGCAAATCTGGCAAAGAGATGGTTTCAAACCATTTTCCACTAAGAAGAATCATGTCTAGAATCTAGTTTAATTTGGAGCATCTGAAATATCTTAGCAACGGAAGGTAAGAATGTTTTAAAAGATCAGTAAAAGATAAACAAATAAGGCCTCACTTAGACCAAAATCTGTGATAATTTGAATATTTACACCAGAAAAATGACAACTGGTGAAATAATTATATAAAGCCTATGAAAAATCATCAGTCCCTAAAAAGGCACAAAAGAAAGAATTAATAAAATATTCTTAGAGCAGAGTGAAAAAGTAGAATGAAGTATTTCTGAATCTTCGAAGTCATTTATTACATTGGTGCAAAGACTATAGATGTTAATAAATGTTAAATTTAAAGAAGCTGCAAGAATTTTATAATGACACCATGAATTTAATACAGTTATGCATACTAACTAGCCTATTATCAAGTAGGGCACAGTTATATTTGCTGATATCATTAAAATGTGACAAAATATTTTATGACAAATATAACAGACACAAAAATCAATATTCTCAAGTGTTCATAAATGAAAAATCCACAAAAGAAGACAAGTAATTGTCTAATGAGTAACTGAAAATATATTCAATCTCATGCAAATAAAAACATGTTTAATGCTATATTTCTATTTATTAAATTAGCTAGTCTTTTAGGGCCTAGATTAGTTCAGTGCTCCCTCTGGTTTACCTCCACTTTACCCAAGAGTCTTAGCTTTTTCTAAATGCTCTTTTTCCATGGAAGATCAAATTCTGATTTTTCTCTCTCCAACATCATAGGACTGTTAAAAATTCGGCATAAAGGTCACTTCCATCTGGCTCATAGACCTTGTCCTCTTAAGACCTAGATGCCTTTGCAGCTTTCTGATTTCTTCAGCTAGGTATTTTTAGTATTTTGTATAGCTTCTGTTTGTATTTTTGGTAGCAGATATATTGGTATAGTATACTAACCTATTGCAGCCAAAACAAACACAAATGACATATTAAGTGCTAATATTTCAGCTATTATTTTTTTCAGTGTTTTATGTTGATGAATAAAGTGGCACTATAAACTTTTGTTTTCACATTCTTTATCCAATTTCAAAATTATGGTTGGAATTCTGAGGTCAGAAAGGTTGTGTGTTAATCTTCCAGGGCTCTCATCCTCTGCTGTAGTCAATTCTAACTGTAGTGATGATGCATCAACAGTAGTACTACCTACTGTGCATGTACTGGCTTATACCTGACACCACACTCAGTGCTTCAGTGGAGAGGGCCCATGGAACTCTTTATTCAACATCTATGCACTGCCCCTTTGGTGTCATTTCTGAATTAGCTTTTTTATTACTATTATTCATTTATTTATTTTTATTTTAGCATATTATGGGGGTACAAATGTTAAGGTTACGTACATTGCCCATGCCCCCTCTCCCCTCAAGTCAGAGCTTCAAGCATGACCATCCCCCAAATGTTGCGCATCTCACTCATTATGTTTGTATATACCCATCCCCTTCTCCCCCGTCCCACCCTCCCAACACCTGATAAATGTTATTCCTATATGTCCACTTAGGAGTTGATCCCTTAGTACCAATTTGCTGGTGAGTACATGTGGTGCTTTTTTTTCCATTCTTGAGATACTTCACTTAGTAGAATGGGTTTCAGCTCTATCCAGGAAAATACAAGAGGTGCTATATATCACCATTGTTTCTTAAAGCTGAATAGTACTCCATGGTATACATATACCACATTTTATTAATCCACTCATGTATTGATGGGCACTAGGGTTGTTTCCACACCTTTGCAAGTGTGAACTGTGCTGCTATAAACATTCAAGTGCAGGTGTCTTTTTCATAAAGTGACTTTTGAACTTTTGGGTAGATGCCCAGTAGTGGAATTGCTGGATCAAACGGTAGATCTACTCGTATTGCTTTGAGGTATCTTTATATTGCTTTCCACATAGGCTGAACCAGTTTGCAGTCCCACCAGCAGTGTAGGAGTGTTCCTATCTCTCCACATCCGCGCCAACATTTATTGTTTGGGGACTTTTTGATAAAGGCCAGTCTTACTGGAGATAAGTGATAACTAATTGCAGTTTTGATTTGCATTTCCCTGATGATTAGGGATGTTGAGCATTTTTTCATATGTTTGTTTGCCATTATTCTGTCTTCTTTTGAAAAATTTCTGTTCATGTCCTTTGCCCACTTTTTGATAGGGTTGTTTAATTTGTCCTTGCTGATATTCCTGAGTTCTAAATAGATTCTAGTTATCAGCCCTTTATCAGAGGTGTAGCTTGCAAAAATTTTCTCCCATTCTGTGGGTTGTCTGTTTGGTCTCTTGACAGTTTCTTTGGCTGTGCAGAAGCTTTTTAATTTGATCAGGTCCCATTTGTTTATTTTTGTTGGTGTTGTGATTGCTTTTGGTGTCTTCTTCATAAATTCTTTGCCTCAGACAATGTCTAGAAGAGTATTTCCAATGTTTTCCTCTAGAATTCTAATAGTTTCACACTTAAGGTTCAAGTATATTACCCAGCGTGAGTTGATTTTTGTGAGAGGTGAAAGGTGTGGGTCCTGTTTCAGTCTTCTGCATGTGACTATCCAGTTTTCCCAGCACCATTTATTGAATAAGGATTCTTTTCCCTAGTGTATGTTTTTGTCTGCTTTGTCGAAGATTAGTTGGCTATATGAGGATGGTTTTATATCTGGGTTCTCTATTCTGTTCCACTGGTCAATGTCCCTATTCTTGTGCCAGTCTCAAGCTGTTTTAATTACTATAGCCTTGTAGTATAATTTGAAGTCTGGTAAATTGATACCTCCTATTTTGTGTTTATTGCCTAGGATTGATTTTGCTATACGAGGTCTTCTCTGGTTCCATAGGAAGCGTAAAATTATTTTTTCTTTATCTGTGAAAAATGATGATGGTATTTTAATATGGATTGCATTGACTCTGTAGGTCGCTTTGGGTAAATTAGCTTTGACTGAGATCTGAGAAAAATCTGCAATATTGGGTATTATCAATCTTGTTGTCTTGTTGATTTGTTTGTCTTCTCAGGATAAAGACATATTTGTAAAGGGAGTACATTTCTTTTCAAACCTGGACACTGTGTTTCTGATAATACTATCAATGTAGTTTATTTGATGATAGGATGGGCTATGCTGATTTTAAAGTCAGCTTATAGGTTGTTCTTTTTTTAAGTCTGACAGAAATACCTTTCAGAAAATACCTTTGCTTACTAAAAAGCTATAGTAATTAAAACAGACAGAAAATACCTTTCTTCTCATTATCTGAATGTCTTATGTCCCTAGCACTTGCTTGATTGTGATTTAGTCACTTGCTACATGAGGAGCTGCTGATCCAGATACTTAATTTTGTTTATACTAGCATAGACCTGCTAGAATACTATGGGTTCCTTTTGTATTTACTCAATATAGTGTTTACTGGAATCATTAGAAGATTCTGTGCTAATATATTGTTCCTATGAAGTACTGTTTTCTAGGCTTCTGATCCACTGGAAACACTCAGATGAATGAGCTGTAAGAAAAGCTTGTGAATTTTTTTTATGTAATTCAGTTATGTCTTTGTAATTATTGTTCACCTTTTTTATTCTGGTAACAAAAACATTCTGCTTCAGCAAACTTGTTGATACTTTCTGAGAACAAATAATAAAAAGCAATTTTCTGACCATAGGTTCTCAAAGCTGGTTTGGTTGGACTCCAATATAATGTAATCTCCATTTGAGGTAAAAATCTTAGGAATGATGTTCAAAGGGAAGGTGGCCAACAAACATCAAGACTTTTTGATATATGTCAGCAAAGAATTGTATACTGGGTACAGATACATTAAGAATGGTATTCCAACCAGATCATGAGGGAAATCATTCAGCAAAGATACCACTATTGTATCTACTTCAAGAAAAAGATGCCCTGGAGTGTATATTGTGGTAAAAATGATTTTATCCACTAGCATTTCAGGAGCTTCATAGCCAGTATGAATCTTCTTAACCTGTATGAGATAGTAAGGTTTAAATTCTCTTTGGGTAGAGCAGTGTAGATAGATCAAAAAGGAAAAAAAATAAAAGACTGATTTAGGATAATTAATCCCCTCTTATCCATAGAGAATACATCCCGAGATCCTCAGTGGATGCCTGAAACTTGGGAAAGTACCAAACCCTATAAATACTATGCATTAATTTCTTCTTCCTTCTTCACAATTTCACTGATGGAAGATTATTTCTTACACAGATTATTTCTTACATAGATCTTAACCACTCTGGCATATTTTTTTTTCTTTCCTTACTAAGTTAAGAACTTTCACCATTTCACTTAAAGGAAGCACTTTATGGCTTCTCTTTGGCATATCTGAACTGCCAGCATCATTACTCTTACTATTTAGGACCATTATTAAGTAAAATAAGAGTTACCTGAACACAAAGCACTTCAATGCTGTGATGGTCAATCTGATAACCAAGAAGTATACAAAATGACTAACAAGTGGGTAGCATACACAGTGCACATATACACTGTGCAAAGGGAGAATTCATGTCTGGATGGGACAGACCTGGACAGCCCAAAATTTCATCATGCTACTCAGAATGGCACACAATATGCTATAGCAATAAAATATATAATTTTGGTAGTTCTCATGGACAATGATACTGGTTTTGACTAGGATTGTTAAGTTGCTAATCAGAAGTGATTGGGTTATGGGTATATTTAGAAAACAAAACTGATAGGAATTGCTGATTGATTGGATTTGGGGTATGAGGGGAAGTCAGAAGACAAAAGGCCTGAAAGTTTTTGGCCTGAATACTTTATAGAATAAAGTTGTCATTTCAGAGATGGGCAGGCTTGGGGGTGGAGATCAAGGCTTTCATTTTAGAGATTCAAGTTGGAGATAGTTATGGGTCTTTGGATGATAGGGTACTGCAGCTTCTCCTCTTTTCTGAATATTATTGAAATATGGTTTAGAAAATCTATCTATTAGGAGATTTCAAACAAAAATCTAGATTTCAAATAGGAATACAGAAGATATAGACAATCAATTCCATTAAGTATAATTACATTGGGGGAAAACATTTTTAGAGGTGGTCTTGGTTAAATATTAGGTATCTATCCTTTAGTTTTTTTTTTTTATCTTTGAAACTCAAATACAAATTTAAACTTAATTAAAAATAACATTATAGAGAATTTTAATAAAATATTTATAAAATTGCTTCCACCTTGTTAGTCCTTTCAATATGAACATAGAGAGAGACCATCAAAATGATACTCATGAAATATCAGTAAAAGTAGTATCCTTGTGGTGGACATTAACCACTTTGGTAACAGCATCGACTATAGTCGATAGCCATAGATGAACGCACACAGCGACTTTAGCCAACAGCTGTGACATTAAGGCGCACAGCTGAGCATCGACTTTAGCTGACAGCTGTGATGTGACTTTTCTAATTTTTCATTTATCAAAATAAAATTGTGAAAATTTAAAAAAATAACATGATGAAAACATATATGTATATGTTATCTATTCTGATTTATATTACAAGTAAAGCTGCCTGTAAAGTAAAGCAATCTTTCAGTACTTTAAAGCTTTGCTTATCACACAAGAGCAAAACAGATGCATCATCAATGCACAGCACAAACTATCCTGCAGACTATGAGTGCCGGCTGTGGGCAAGGTTTCAAGGCCGGTGAGCACTGTACCGAAGAGGTTAAGGCTGTTTATTCATTTATTTATTTACGTTTATAGAATTGATTTTTAAAAAACTTTTCTGTAATTTTGTATTTTTTAACAACATGAAAATATTTTCACAACACTATTGTATATATTACAATGTGAAGGAAAGAGTAAAATTGCTGGAAGACACTTTAAGTAGAAGTTATAATGTCTCCATGAAGATCAAAAGAGAGAGACTGGATAATCATCAAATATGCAACATTCATTCTCATATCCATTAAGAGAGTAGAATTTTTAAAAAAGTTTTAACAATCCGAACATTTGTCCACATAGAAAAAAATATATAGCCAAAACAACAAGTTAACCCAGACCAAAGGATTGTAGCCAAGTTAGAACAATGCCAACATTTGCTCATTTATTAGACTAGAGACTGAAAAGAAGTAGCGAGTGAGGTGGGGGTAAAAGTGAGAGTTAGCTATTTTTGAAGGCAAGGAGAAGGAACTTCAAAAAAAGGAGTGAAAAACTTCTATGTGGTAGACCTATTCATTTCCTTTCCAAACAGATAGGATTCCTGGATAAAACATAAGAAACAGACAACCACCACCAAAAAAGTGAAATTCCCAAGTAGCGGAAGCAAATAGAAAGAACAGTGATATTTGATAATTAATTAATGCCTCACTGAGCACCCAGTCTGTATCCAGGCCTTAAAACTAGATGCTAGGATTGAAACATCTATGCAGAGCTGGGTGATAATACATCTGGCCTATGCAAATCACAAGCTAAAACTTAGATTTCCGCTAAAATTGGCATCCATAAAGAACTATCTAGTTTGTTCAATGTGCTTGAAAACACACCATTCACTGACTCAGGAAAGTGATATGTAAACTAAAAATCTACTTGAGGTCATATGTAGATGAGGAGCAGGGCTGATGGTAGCCCATAACAATCCTTTGTACAAATTATTAATACAAAAATGGTATTCCTTTCCATACCAGAATAAATGGCTTGATTAATATATAAGACTGAATTTCTGCCATCAATATCCCTTCAGCTGGGTGCTCTTGTCCAGTGTGCAAACTACACAACTGTATGTTGTGCATACAGAAGCATGAGTTGAGAACTTACAATAAAAATTTTATAGAATAAATGAATATTATAAGATTCCACTTAGACAAAGGCAAAATTGATCTTTAGAGAGGGTTTCAAAACCCAGGTCACCTACTTTAATGGAAAATAATATCCTGAGAAATAAACTCACAGTAGAAAATTGCAAAGCTCACAATGAGACAGAACCAACAGATGCGATATTGGAAAGTATTCATGTCCCCTAAATACTAGAGAATAGAAAAATCTGAAGAGATTTTAAAATAAATGTGTCTGAAACTTTCAGAGCTAATAAGGGATATTGAAATTATGAAGCACACAAAAAATGTATAATGAAAAAAATGCAGTAATGAACTATCTATAAACAAATAATATAGCCATGGCAGAGGGTAGCAGATATGTTAAGAAGTCAGATTAGCAATGTTGAAAATAAAATTAGTGAACTGGAAGTTAGAACTGAAGAAATGGGTCACAGGAAAGACACAGGCAAAAAAGATTGAAGAGAAGGCCAGGAGCAGAGAGGACATAAGAATTTTCAACATCTAGCTAATGATATTTTTAGAAAAATAAAACAGAAAAATAAATGGAGTAACACAACTTTCACAGACAGAAACAAAAAATGAGACCAAAGAAAAATAGGACATCTCACTTGGAAGTTTATACCTAGACTTGCCAAGACACTAGGTGTTGAAACCACAGAACATTAGAGACAAAAAGAAAATGTTAAGATTCAAATTTGACCTCATGACATGAAAGAGTTACTGATGATTAGAATTTTAGAATTTTTGTCAGTAATATTTAGAGGCCATATGGAAAATAATTTAATGTCTTCCAACTGTGAAATTAAAATATTTTCAATGTGTAATTCTATACATAGTTAAGCTATCATTTAAGAATAAGGATAAAAGAAGGATACATGCCAATATATAAAACTTCCTTATCATTGGAAACATGTATTTCATATTGCTTGAAGCTATCAAGAATGTCTCTCTGTTTTCTGCAGTGCTTTCCCATTTTACATCACTTATCCATTTGCTTTTGACTCGTGTTTTCCTCCTCCTCTATCCGTATATATGCCTTGTCTCAAGCCTCTTCCTTTCTAGTTGTAGTCTACCGTTGAGAAGGAGCCAGCTGTTTATTGAAGTATTGTTACAGTATTGTGTGGAAAAGAAGGCATGGGCAAGAGCACCACTCCACTCTTCCATTTGATTTTTACTCTCATATATTTCCTCAGCAGGAAGCCATCATAAATCCACCCTCAAACCCTTTTAATCTCATGATCTCCATGCTGTGCTCATCCTTTTCCCTTTTTTATTCTCCCACCTCTTCAGTTTGCAAAATTTAGGGTAGTAATTAAAGACATCTGGGGTTCCTGCACCCCCTTTACTAGCTCACCTCACCCATGGTTCCGGTTCCACAGGGTACAATGAGGGGGATCCAGGGGCAATTCTCAACCAGTGAGTGTGTGGCCCATGCTTTTAGATCTTATTTAAAGCTCTAATTAAAACTGGTGCTAGGGACATTTCAATGCTTTTAGCTAAGTCTATACCCTTCCTGGTTTTGAGGAGCTCTTGTGTTATTCCAATTTCCCTCTTAGGTAGATATTTATCATACTCAGTGATTTAGATTTTGATAATTTATTTTCTTTCTCTTTGACTACACAGTGAGATTCTTTTCATTTTGTTGTATTTAATGAAGCTCGGGGGTGAGAGTAGATTTAAAAATACCTATCATTTTTATTTAAAGCTACAGTCTTTATATTTTGAGACTTTTTTCATTTGATACATTTTTGTATACTAACCTAATTAAGTTAAAGGGCAATATTATCTCAGCCAGAGATTCTCAAATCATAAATAACAGTTGAAAAATATTAATAACTAGTTGTTTAGTGCACACTGTGTGTCTGTCACTGTCTTAACTGTTTTATCATCTGTTTCCCAGTAGGCAGGTCTATGCAAACCTACCCCCAAAGTTTGAGGAAGCTGAGAGGCCAAAGAAAGAGTTTGGCATACCCAGTTTCCCAGAAAGAAACACTTAATAGGAATTTAGGAGCAGAAGCCATTCCTCAAGTGGTGCCAGGAGGTATGGCAGATCCTTGTGCCATGACCCTCCACACCCAGGGCTTATATACCATAGGGAAGGTGTGCATAGGACAATTGAAGTTGACCCCTCAGGTAAAGGCAAGAATTCTGTGTGAATCTGCCTGATGGCCAGGGTAGCTCTGACATAAGGGCAGGATTCAGAGTAACAGTAGATAAAATAGAAATCTTAGAAGCACTCCTGGAACAGGGGTTAATCAGAAGTGAACATGGCAGATTAGCATCCAACATGGAGTTACTTAGCTTCCACAGTTGAGTTATCTCATTTAATAGCCTCATTATACTCATTTCACATCTGGAGAAATACGAAGGTGATATAGTGAATTAGTGGGCATCTCACGCCCAGCAGATAGCTCAACTGTGATTTGAACTTGTGCTAAGTTAGTGCACAAATTGCATTCTAACCTCAGTGCTATATGATCATTTGTATTAGTCAAGGAAAAATATCTATTATTGACTTAAGTTAAAAAGACATTATCAAATATCAAAATAAAATTAATTAAATTAACCGTAATTAATGCAAAGTAGCAAAATCAAACTAGCCATTCCCGTATCAGTTCTTTCTCTCCCTGTGGTTATGTCTCTCATTCCTTTAAATGACTTACTGTTAGTAAGAATAGCTAAAGTCAGAAATGAATGAGTCTTCATTTATTTATTTATTTATTTTTGTTTTTAATTTTTATTTTTTTTCTTTTATTTCATCGTATTATGGAAGTACAAATATTGTTAGGGTTACAAATATTGCCCCTGCCCCCTCCCTCCCCCCAATATGTCCAATCCCCTGGTGGTGTGCATCACACACGTTATGGAAGCATACACCCCTTTCCTCCTCCCCACACCTGCCTGCCCACCACCTGTTAAATTTTTTTTTTTTAACATTTTGGTTACATTGTATATCTTTGCCTCTCCCTAAGAAGGGTTAGAGGTATGCCCTCCCCCTCCAAAATGCTCATCCTATCCCTAAAGTTAGGTGCCCCCACACACACCAAATCTCTGGTGAGCATTGCCACCATTTGAAAACCAAAGTTTAAATCAGTACCAATTTGATGGCGAGTAGATGTGGAGCCCATTTTCCATGTCTTGTGTCGCCTCACTTTGGATAACGGGCTTAAGCTTAATCCAGGATAGCATAAATGGTGCTAGCTCACTGTCATTTCTTAGGATTGAGTAATATTCCATTGTGAGCATATACCACATTTTAGTTATCCACTCATGAATTGATGGGCACTTGGGTTGTTTCCATGACCTTGCAATAAATAGTAAATTGTGCTGCTATAAACATTCGGGTGCAGATGTCTTTATAATAGAATGTCTTATGCTCTTTTGGGTAGATGCCCAACAATGCTATTGCAGGGTCAAATGGTATTTCTATTTTTAGCTGTTTGAGGTATCTCCAAATTCTTTTCCACAAAGGTTGCACTAATTTGCAGTCCCACCAGCAGTGTAGGAGTGTTCCTGTCTCTCCACATCCTCGCCAGCATTTGTTGTTTTGGGATTTCTTGATATAGGCCATTCTTACTGGGGTTAGGTGGTATC
>VSMD01096317.1:0-37168 GCA_008750895.1 Mirza zaza
CATATGTCCAATGACAGTAGATCATGGCAAACAATTTCTGAATCAGATCAATTTACACTCGCTCCAGCGTAAGGCAGCCATTTGCCCTAGAATCTCACCAAAATTTGATGTCATCAGTCTTTTTAAAATTTCAATTTCAATCCCATCATTGTGGTGAAAGCATAAGGATATCCCATCCTGCCTTCTGAGATCTCTTTAACTTGGATTCTAGAATTTGCAATTATGCTTTGAAATGATTTAAATTAGCTTATTTTGGTTGCAAGTATTTTTTTGTTGTTTCCTAGAATGTAATCTGCTGATCGTCTGTATTTCTCCTTCCCTTGCTCAATGGGTAAACTGCCCCCACCCTGAAAGCAATCAGCAAAAAAAATTATTTTTCGCTGTGGAGACATTTGCTGTGTATATTCTTCATGGTTCACCTCTGTGGTCTTCTGGCCATAAAGTGCCATGTTAATCCTAAATGCCATCTGTTCCTTGCCTCATCAAGTTGATATCAGATAAAAACTGACCCCAGAATGATACCTTTGCTAACTCTAAATTGGCTTCATACTGACGTCTTGTGTGATTTGGAGAATTACATCCCCTTAAAACATGTTTTTTCTATATCCCCCAAAAGGTATGAACTCCCCAAACTGTTTGCTGTAAACACCACCTCTCTTCACTGTTGTCTTGCTTGAGAGCCTTTCTTTTCCTTCTACAATCATGGATTCACTGCAAAATAAACTAAGTGCAGATTTTAAATAGCACAACAAATTGAATGATCCCAGTTTCAAACATGTCCCAAATGTAATTAGGAGTTTTCCAGTACATCCATTGGTTTTTGTTCTCCTGTATTGCAGCTGCGGACACAGCGGCATTCTCCAAGACTCCCTTACTTAATACACTCCAGAGTGTTCCTTCCTACAATTAGAAAATAATTGGATGGTTAAGGAACATGGTGAGAGGTGTTGGGAGTTAGAGGACTGGCCTGAAGGAGCATCGCTATTTTCTCCCTTCTAGGAACTTGATTTGGGTTCTCCCTATTTGAGATTCTATTCTGAATCTGAAAATGTTACCTGAGACCTAATTCAGAAATTCTTTGCAAGAAAGCTGAATAATTTGCTCCTCCCCTCTCTTTTCCCCTACCAAAAGAGAGAGAGAGAGAGAGAGAGAGAGAGAGAGAATGAGTTATAGAGAGAAGTGACCAGCTACCTGTTACCATAACTCTGACACATTTTTACCTAAAAGGTGATTAGGAAGAAAAAAATCTATTTTGTCAATGATTTCCAAGAAGAATTTCATTTTCTTATTGACAGACACGTGGATGAGAATACTAATAAGTGAGTGACACTACCCAGCACACTATCAAGGTAGCTTTGCACATTTCTAGGTGTGAAAAAAGGCACTGGGAACATTAAGTAGCTGTGACTATAGCATTATAACATCCCCCAAATGAGACCAGCTTTCTTTCAGCTCCTTTACTTTCAACTAAAAGTGAAAAATGTTTATCAGCTGAGGTCAGGCTCTGGAAATGAGTAGCGAATATAAAATACAAGCTGCACAGAATTGTTCCACATCTAAACCCGTGGGTGTATTTTTCTGCAGTAACCCCATGGGTCTACTTTATTTTAGCTTTTCAGAATAACTGAATGGCATAGCAAGACACTTATCTATTCAAAATTCATGAGAGAGATGGAAAAATAATGAACACTTGCAAAAATTTTGTGGCCTTCTTTCTAAGAAGAACCACAATGGAAATTTGCCGGAAAAAACTAAAAAAATCTTGTCACGCTATTAGGAAGGGGTCTGCTTTACCCCTCACTGGGTCAGAAAAATTTCCCCTTCCTCATTAACACAGCTTTAGGAAAGCTTGGCCTACTCATCACCATTTGGAAAGCCAAAAAAAAAAAAAAAAAAAAAAGCTTTTGACATTCCCTATGATAAATATTTTTTTATAATGTGCAATCATTTTTTAAAAATGACTTAAAATAAGTTTATGTCATTTCAGTAGGAGCACAGTGGAGATGAGAAATTTTTACAAAGATTGAAATAGTCAATAGGAAAAATATTATTTATTGTTAATATTTTTTAAGTAATATCAACAGTTCCTAGCATAGAGTAGAAACACATAAAATATCTGTTTGTTTCAATATCAGTTATTTTTTTCTTGGTGACCAACTAAAATATGCTCTAGCTGATTTAATGGAAAAGGAATTTAGTAAATAGATGTCAAATGCTTCTCATCATGATAGGGAGGCCTGGATAATGTAATTTAAGGCATAGGCAGTAAACGGGTATCTCATATTTTTAGCTCCATGGTGGACGCTGCCTTCTACCAAGTTTATTATGAACTTTGGAGATTCACTAATACAGAGAAAGAGACTATCATTTTATTTGAGCAAGAAATAAACAGGCAAACAAATGGTGATAAAACAGTGTCTAGCAATAAGACCTTATAAATATCCAATAAAATATACTAAAGAATATGACTCTATGGTTTATATAATTTGGATAACAATTATTTTGATTAATAGAAACAGAAAATTTGGAGTACTGAAGTTAAAAAATTCTCTATCTCCATCTCTAGACCCATTCTGTCATAATGAGCACCTTTTATAGACTCTAGGAACAAATCTAAAAGGAAGTCAATTAAATCAGAGAGAAACTATTCTATGACCAGTAAAGGGGGAGTGTTATTAACTAGAATAGATTTTTATAAGACAGTAGAAATGTCTTTGTTTTACAGAAATGTTCCAACAAGGACCTACTTCATTTTAACTGCCTCACAACTTATATATAATGTTTTGGGAAGTTAAAACTGTAATTCTTCATCTGACATATATACTCAACCTTTATTTTTAATGCCAATTCCTGATACTTAAAATAATGGTTCAAACAAAGGGGCAATAAATGTATGCTAGAGACAAAATGGTCCTCCTAGGATAGATAGCTTGATTTTTTTTTCATTGCAAAATCCCCATAAACGCAAAGTAGCATACATGAGTTTTAGTTATATAGCATATAGAATGTTTTCTTCTAAATTCTCTCATTTGAGGCTTTTTCTCAGCTACTGGGCCATGACTCATAGGCATCTGGAGCAGATGTTCTTTTTTTTTTTTTTCTTTGCATCTGGTTTACATAGTACAGAACTGAACATGAAATCGGTTCCTATAATTGCCTATTCTAATGATTGGATGTATTTATCAGGCCAGTCCATTACTGTGTCAAGAGCTACACAAAACGAAGTTTCAATTTTTTAACTAAAAAAATTTTAATAAAGTGGTAATTACTTTTCTGTCATTAATTTTTATTACACAATAGTACAGTGAATATAGAGGGATAGGAGACATTTCTACCATGCAAAATAATGTGAGTTTATCATTCATAATAAAATGAGTACTAAGTACTTTACATACGCAACCTTATTTAATTCCCACAACAACTCAATGTTGTAGATACAGAACATTGTTGAAGGTATCCTTGAACAATGAGGAGATTAGGGGTATTGATCCCCTATTCTGTCAAAATCTGCATCTAACTTTTCACTCTCCCCAAACTTAACTACTAACAGCCTACTGTTGACCAGAGCATTACTGATAACATAAAAAGGTTGATTAACACATATTTTGCATATTATAGGTATTATATACTATATTCTTACAATAAAGTGAGCCAGAGAAATGAAAATGTTATTAAGAAAATCATCAGGAAAAGAAAATATATTTATTATTGATCAAAGTGGAAGTGGACCATCATAAAGATCTTCATCCTCATCATCTTCACATTGAGTAGGCTGAGGAGGAGGAGGAAGAGGAGGGAGGGATTGGTCTTATTGTCTCAGAGGCAGCAGAGGCAGAAGAGGTGGAGGTGGTAGAAGGGGAGGCACGAGAGGCAGGCACATTTAGTATGAATTTCATTGAAAAATTTGTGTATAAGTGGACCCTAGAAGTTCACAACTGTCTTATTCAAGGGGCTACTGTACTACATTTAATTTTATTTTACAGTTGAAGGAACAGAACAATTAAGAACTTGCCCAAGGTCACTCACTTGTAAGATATATATATATATATAATGTATGTATTAAATATATGGCATATGTTATATATAAATATATATTAATGTAGATCGTTGAAAGAAAATATTTAATATGAAGCCATATTATGAGTAGATTTTAATAGAAAAGCTTCACAACATGCAACCTTCTACCCTACTGTGTTAATGTCAACAGCTCCTCAGGTTGTCTTTATAATACTAACACAATGACAATGTTTCACAATGTTGAACTCATCCCAGCTTCCTACCTCAAACAAGTGAATCAGCATGCTGTTCCATTTGTCTGTAGTATCCTAAACATTTCCCTACAGATAAAATATCCTCCAGGGAGGACCCCTCTGTTGACATAAAAGCTAATTGGCAGGGTCTTGCTTTCTTTTTAAAGATATCTTTTAATTTCAACTCTGCTGTGAACTGAATCCCTCCAAAATTCATACATTGAAAACCTAATCACCCAGGTGATAGTATTAGGTGGTGGGGCCTTTGGATGTAAGTAGGTCATGAGAACAGATCCCTGGTGAATGAGATTAGTGTCCTTATAAGAGAGGATCCTAGAGTGTCTTCCTCCCCTCACTCTGCAATCCTTCCTGAACATGTGAGAGCACAGTGAGGAGGCATCAACAAGGGATCAGAAACGCAGTCCTCACCAGACACCAAATCTGCCAGCACCTTCATCTTGGACATCCCAGCCTCCAGAACTGTGAGCAATAAATTTCTATTGGTTGTAAGCTAACCCATCTGTTTATGTTAGAGCAGCCAGAACAGACTAAGACACACTCACTTTCTGTTCCTGGAGAAGCATAAGTTGCTCTTTTTCTCCATTTCTTTAATGCATATGCACTTGCTTTAGTTCTCCTCTTCTTTAAAATCATTCTTACTTTTCCAACCACAGCTTTTCCATAATGATACAATTTTTTGTTGTCAATATTAATATATTTTTTTTATACAAGGAGTTAGAAGAAAAAAAATGAGTAGCATTTTTTTGGAGTCTTGTTTTCTCTTGGTTCTGACTTTTTCACACATTTACATGTATGACAGCTATGACACAACACATTTATGCAGTGTCATCACCATTGCCGCCCCCAAAGTTCCATTAATTGGAACACTTGAATAACCAGGTCTGCCTCCATGTTTTCTGAATTTTGTGCATCCTTAAAATAAATCAGTGATTACATGGTTGTAAAGTTTCTCAGGACCTAACTCAGAAACAGAAAATAAATGTATTGACATATAAGGGTTAGCTCAGAAAATTGAAGAAATATTTGAAGAACAAGGCTGATGCTGAACAAAAATAGAGAGTTCCAAGGGACGGGGGAACAGGAAATTATGAACAAATTATTCAGGGCATTACACATGCAATAGATCAGCTAAAATGATCTTCAGTTTGATGATTCCACTCAAGGTTAAGATTCTACAGTTAGTACAATTGGACAAGTGTGAATCACCTGCCCACTAATTTGCTAGGAAAGTGCAGGATATATCATGATGAACAATTCCACTAAGAAACCTCTCCATCAGAGCCAAATTGGGAGCTGTTGCTAGAATGCAAGAAAATTGCAGCAGATTGACAAAAGCAACAGATTTATATTACAATTGTTAACAATTTAAAAATAGTTTCATTACAAAGGTTGTTGAATCCACAATACAGCTGCAATCTAAGTTAGATCAATATTTTCAGCACCCCTTCCTCATGTTTTTTTTCAAATCAAACTCTGGTATCAATCCATACTTTATGGAGTTATTCAGGTTAAGACAATGACTTAATTGTGGCAGACAAAAAGCTTAACCAAAGGTTTTAAGTATCTTCATAATTAGAACAGAGAAGTTTGGTTGATCCTTGAAGAATTTGTTCACAAGAAAAGTGAAAAATAATAGCTTAATACAAAAAAATTAATCCATGAATGAGGGGTTAACTTATACTCAGTCTCTCCATCCTTTCCTGGAATGTGGGGTGGGTTACATACCCTACAGACACTGCCTTAGATTCTCAAGACACAGGAGTAGATGCTACTAAGGAATATCAGAGACTCATTGCTACGCATATATGAGGAGGCTATTGTCAGCTGTAAGGATGGAACTGTGCAAACACATCTTGTATTCTTCAAAGCTACCCTCCATCCCTGTATTGGCAGCAGAAAGAAGAGCAGACGTGCAAATTACACACAGCAATCTGGCTATGACCACACAACCTTGTGTGGGAGTCCTAAATCTGATACTCTGGCTGGTCAGTGTCGGCCTCATTGCATTCACAGCTTGTCCATTGTGTGGGCAACAGAAGCAGAACAGGGTACATCTACTTTGTGTCCCTGGCTTCTACCCATGTGGTTACATCCTCTTGTGTTTTCCTATTTCTGTGTTTTCTAGAGAACCATCAGCTTACTTTTTGGTTCCCTTTTAAGGAAGAGAGTCTGTATATTTCACTTTTAGACTGAATCACAGCTTAAGTTTTTATATAAAAAAAAATCATTTAGTTGAAATACAAAAGTTTTGTTCGTTGTGTTTGGGGGGTGCTTTTTGTCTTAATTTGTTTTGTTTTTGATAAGGAAAGATTTCCTGTCCAAAATTTCCCAGTATCATTTTAAGTAAGACCTGTGAAATATTCAGAGTCTTAGGTGAAAAAATACTGAGTAGAAGAAGTCCTTTTCCTTATCATATTCCCATTTCAGCCTTGCCAGGCTAGAAGGAACTGGCTCTGTCAGGTATATATTCCATCAGGGCTCAAAGTTGACAACCCCTTGCATATTTCTATTAGAAATAGTATACATTCTCAATTCAATGAATAATTTAGTAGAATCATTGCCTCCCAGTCTCTTTTAGAATTGACTGAAATAAAAATCTAGAAGGGAAAGCATAGCTTCCAGAAAGTAATACATTGGTGGAACCATTGAAAATTACCATTTTTATTGGTAAAAAGTGGTTCAACATTGGCTATTTCCAATATTTGAAAATAATATAAAATTATCATTTACTAACAATAGTAATTTAGAAAACTAGAGGATAATTGTGATAATTGATAATATGAATGAAAGTGGAAAACTAGATCAGTATAGGTTAATGGATGAACAAGTGTGAAGAAATCCACATATCCCAGAATATGGGATATGTGGATATGGAAGACCGGCAAGATTTTGGAACCAATTTGTTTAATGGATCCTCAAAGGCTGTGGAGTCAAAGACAGTCAGTACCATAAAAGGCACCAGGTAAATTGGGCCCCCAAAAGTCATTATACAGAACAACTATGCCAAGTAGCAAGACTTGGGTATAAGACATCTGATATTTACCCTCAGGAAAACACCCAAGTTGTCTTCTTCTGCAAAACAACAAACAATTTGGGGAAATACCAGGCTCTAAATGTGGCTATTGATACTAGCAGTAAGGCCATGATCCTACTGTTTGGATGTTTTTGTCTACTCCAAAACACGTGTTGAAACTTAATCTCCAGTACAACAGTTTGTTGGGTGGTAAGGACTAATGGCAGCTTTTTAGGTCATAAGGGTTCCACTCTCATGAAGGGATTAATGCCACTACAAAATGGGGTTTCAGGAGTGGGCTCCCTCTCTTACACTTTCCACCGTGTGAGGGTACAACTTTCACCCTCACTTGCATTTCTGCCATGTTGGGACACAGCAAAAAGATCTTCATTGGACACCAGATGCTGCTACTGGTGATCTTGGACTACCCAGCCTCCAGAACCATGAGCAATGAATGTCTGATCTTTATAAATTATCCAGTCTGTGGCATTGTGTTACCGCAGCACAGAATGAACTAGGACATGGTCATTCAGCCTGCCATTGGGAGGGAGAAGCTGGACAGTCAGCCAACTAACATGTCAGACCTCATCTTACCCCATGTTGACAGTTTGGTCAAAATTCCAACTTGGTGGAGAAAATCAAAAGAAAACTGTGCTACTGATTAAGCCACAAAAAACAGCATAATATCCTTATTTCTTATTAAGAAATGAGCCATGCTTATGATGAGAGCTGACAGCATCAGGAGAAGGATCAAGAAACATAGACATAAAATCTATTCTGAGAGGAAACAGAGATAACTGAGTGAACAGAAGACAAGTAATAGAATCCAGCCTATAATTAAAAACTTGACAACATGTTTTCTCAATACCCTTTCTAAGAGTTTGCTATATAAAAGGAATAATCAGATACCAAGAAAATTGTCACAGTTTAAAATAATTGATATAGAAAGTTTTGAAAAATAGATAAAAAAAGAAATAAAAATAAAAGTATGAGATATATAGGATTGATAAAGGCTGTCCCTGAGTAATAAAAATTATATAATTAGAAAAAAACCTAAAATATTAAATGATAAAAGAAAATTTCCAAGAACTGAAGATATGTAAATTTTAGATTAAAAAGCCTTTATTGTTAGACAAAAATTGGGAATCAAGAATCCAGAGGCATAGTGTATTCGTATATAGTATTAATTCAAGAATTTTTCTACAGTGCTAAAATTACCCAGATGTTGCAAAATTATAGTTTAACTGACATAGGCCCAGTCTAAGCTGCAACTCTTGGTTGGACACATCAATAATGAGTTTTCTACAAAATGACCTAATCAACAGAGACACAAAGTATAAAGCATCCCAAACACAACCTATGGCAGACAAGCTAGGTTGATCCATTTGATTTAATCTTCATTTTATTCTGTTATGGTTCTACTCCCTAGAGAAGAGACAAATAATTTGTCTTAAGCCCATGCTTAGCTAGAATTTAACCCTTGATTATCATTTATTTATATTAGTTTACTACCACTTTCAAACTCTACTAACTTTTCTGAAAATTATCCATAATTAGATGTTTTATTTTTAATCATATAGTTTTCATTGCACTAAGAAACCTGATTTTAAAATAATCTAAAATTTAATTACTTTGATATAAACATAATTTCCCTAAGATTTAGATTTTAATGCAGTTTTCTTTTAGGGTAGCTTAGACTTCCATGCTTACTAAAAGGCAGTTTGATTAGTTGATAACAATATAGAACATGAACATATTTTAAAAGCTGCTTTAATATTCTATAATACAAGAGAAAACAAATGAGCATCTGGAAAACAATTTTTTTTATTGGTCTACTTAACTTTAGAATTATGTATTTTGACACACAGGACCACTATTCACAGGATCAAAATGTATTTCAATTTATAACTTATTAATAATAATAATATATTCAGTTTTATATTTTTATGTGAAAATCTCAACTGCAACTTAAGTGTGAGTGTCATATCCTACAATTTCTCAGATACTTAGAAGTGGTAGATGAAAATCATATATATTTTTTCTGTTTACTTGAAGATATTTAACACCAGAAAAAAAAGATTAAAAAAAAGAAACACTCTCCATATGTATTCATAGATTTTTATGAGGAAAAAAAAAAAAAAAGAACTGCCAAAGTGCTATTTGTAGCTATTTCCAAATTTAATTTTATGATGTTTTATAAAATTTTTGCAGTCCTACCTAAGGTAACAGCTGTGAGCCCTGAAATAAATAAAATCCAAATGGATTGTAAAAGAAACTAAGGATTTTAAGATGAGCAGAAACTGAAGTGACTAAACCTATATCTCCTCAATTTCCTTGGTGTTCATACTGGAAATTAGCCTCGTTGTCCTCAGTCTACATGACATCTTCCAAGGAAGTTACTAAATTGGTGTGATTGGACCTCTGGCTTTGAGGAGGTTTCAAAAGAGGACATTGAAAGACCTACTATGCCTTCAACTACTGTAGATTCCATGATTTAATGGCATTATCTCATTTGCTCTGAACAACTACTATATATATTAGATATTATTATCTCTATTTTATAGAATAGACACCATGTATTGGAAAAGTTAATGACTTACTCAACACAACATAGCTCTTTATCAGCAGAGGTGGATTTAAAAATCTGAATCCACCTCCAAAATTCACAAAGCTACATTATCTCGGCCAGCCCTAGCCTAGTAATTGTGATTTGTGCTTAATAAGTAATCATACCTATTTACATGAACACCATGCTTAATAATCACCTCATTGAAGTAGACTTCCTAACTGGATGGTTCCTAATCGGGTTACAGAAATCAAACAATTAAAGACAAAAGTTTGGACTCGTAAGTCAGATGAGGAATGACTTACTCCTGGTTTTGCACAGCCACCAGAAGAGCACAGTGGCCAGAGCAGAACACAGCACATCTGTGGACTGGGGGATGATTTGCAGAATCTACCTAGCGTGCTTAAGGAAAGAAACTTAGGAAACAAATCATAAACTGTTAACTATTAATAGTAGATAGGCTATTTCACAAAATAATTCACACTGCTCATCACTGATTCATTATAAGTAGAATAATTCACAATGAAGCCTACATAGATTCCAAAATGTTACACCTATATTATAGCAGGCTTTGACCACCACTTCTCTATCATGCACGGGTGACATGCATGGTGACTCTTACTCAACATGGATTTGGCAGGTCTACCCTCTGAAATTTACCTAGGTGATTGCCGGCATGCTCCTTTTTAAAGGAAAACTGACTTTCAGTCAAATCATCACAGATATGATGAATCATTCCAGAAAACCAATTAGAATCAAATGACATTAAGTTACTATGAAAATCCATGTGTCAAAAGCATCTTTTGGAATATAGGAAAATGGATCAGAAATTTCACTTCTAATTGAATATTACCCATTCATTCATAGAAAATTATAACTGCTAAGAACCAACGGCATGATTAAGAGGAGACTCTTTGAGCTAGAGCAACAGGGTGAGGTATTCATGCTTAGACCCGTAGAATGCTCTGTAGCTTGGGACCAAACAAATCCTCATTATCAGCACTTCAGTTTCTTCAACTTCTCCTTCTCTTTTTCTTGCCCCATCAATCTTACTAGGTTTGTTTCTCTCCTGTTCCATTCAAGGATCTTTGCTCTAATAAAAAGCAAAATTTAAGAAGTTTTCTCATTCTGGATATACTTTTTTACTGCTCAAAGTACAGCACAGAGAATTAAGTTTTCAAAAACCAAGTGATAAAAGAGAAAGAAAAAGAGATTAAAGAACATGAAAGTGCTGCAAAGATAGACTCAATAAAAAATATGTAGTGTTTTTTTTTTTTTAACTCTGAATTTTCTTCTTTTGAGAACAACCATGTTCTTTTAAAAATATGTTAATCTTAAGTCATTTTTTCTATTTGTATCAATTCTCCATTACGTTATGAATATATATATTTTAAAACAGCTACAGAAAAATATATTTTCTGTTTTATTTCTTTCTATAAAACATATATAGAGCACTTCTTCTAAAGATATTGTTCTCCTAGTACATAGGATATGAAATTTTCCCGGAGAAGTACAAAAAACAAAGGAAATATCATGGTCTGGTGATGGGACTAAGGAGAAAAATTTGGACAAAGGGATGAGAGTACAATGCATCTTTCTTCTTGTCAGACAAAAATAATATAAATGGCAAAAGAACATGTAAAAATGAGCAAATCCCTCAATATCCACAAAGGATCCCGGCAAGTTTGGATAGTAACCGGACCTTCTTTCTCTTCTAACATCCCTTAGTCAAAAACCAACTAAGTACTGTATAAGTCCAGACTTATAACAAAAGGGCTTATTAAGATTTGATGCCTTTAAGATAACACCTGCCATAATACGCTACCCTTGGTATTCACATGTAAAGCAAGCTTAAGTAAACCTATCTATTTTGTTCTCCTTCCTAATTCGTCATCTTAATCTCCTTCACAATCAAATCTGTGAAATAAAATTATAAAGGGTTATTAAAAACAATATCTGTGCATGTTTTTGTCATTGAAAAACTTGTCTAGGACATTCTAAATTGAAATATCCAATTCCGCTGTGAGCAATGCAAATTTATTTATATCTTGCTCCTCTTTAACCACCTTAATAGGAGTTTCAAATATTGGGAATTAATTAGGTAAATTATGATTCAACTCCATAAGACATAGTATGCAAGTATAAGAATATCTAATGATATGAGAAAAGTTATTTTATTTTTCTAAATGAAAAAAGCAAGTTGAGTAATTTTATATTCAGTATATACCAATTTTGTGGAACTATACAGATTCATTAAAAGACCAGATCATATACCAAAATATTCATAGCGATTTTTTTCTAAATGATAGAAATATAGGTGCCCCATATCATTGATTTGTATTTCCTTTGATTTCAATCAAAGTAGTTGAATTACTTTCTTCTGAAAATGTACTGTACTTTACTTTTGTTTCTGTGTCTTTTTAAAATAAATCCTAACTTCTATGAATAACTGTTTTTGTTGCCATGATAATTTATTTTTCTGAATATACCAGGTAATGTAAACAATCTCTCCCCAGAATTCTTGAAACCACATGTAAGTCCCTTGAGGGCAGGATCTATATTTTATAACATTTTGCATCTCCCATAGCAACTATATTAGCACAGAAAAGTGACTTGATAAATTAAAACCTATAATTTTAAAAAGGAAATCTCCAGGACATAACCAAATTTGCATGCATACCGACCCCACACACTTTTTTTTTTAAGAGGAGGCTGGCTTTTAGGTTTACAAGACCAGTGCTCTAAACCCTGAGCTACAGGGCCACAGTGGCTTTTAAGTTTATTTCATGCTATTTATTTCACCCAATCATGATGAAGTCAAGTTACAGAGTCTCAACTGAAAGGAGTCCTGGGAACCATCCACATTGTGTTGAATCTCCACTGTAAGGGTCTCTTTGCATCCAGCTGGGTTTGGATATCTCTAGCCACAGAGAAATCACTTAACATATGGGGCTCATTCCATTGCTACATATGTTCTAAATACTGAAACATTATTTTAATGCTTAGGCATAACACGTACACACTTAAATATTTAAAAAATCCAGTGCCATCCACTAGGCAAAGATTTTTTTTAATATTTTAATGAGTATGAAACCTGAGCTGTAAATTTTAATAAAATTTTAAGTTAAAATGAAGCACATAGAATTTTCTGGATTTTTCATGTTGATTGCTTTCCTTATTTCCCTACTTACCTTAGTTATTTAAGGTGGTATTTAAAATGTGATATGATTACAGAAAACACAAAATGAAAACAATTGAGTGCTATTATTACATATTTATCAACATTTATGTCATTTAGCCAGCGGTCCCCAACCTTTTTGCACCAGGCACTGGTTTCATGGAAGACAATTTTTGCAAGGACCATGGGGGTGGCAGGTGTCGTGGGGCCCAGGGTAGTTGGTACGGAGCTTAGATGGTAACAATTTGTCATTCCCTAACAGGCCACAGACCAGTACTGGGACATGGCCCAGGAGCTTGGGACCACAGAATTTTAGTCCATCACTTAAATATTATTTTTATATCTTGATCTTTTAAGGATTAAGCTTATATGTATAAAGACAAAGGTTACATTTTTACTACTATAAACTATATAAAAATAAATATATTATGGCAGGGAAAAGCAAACTTTTTTGGTAAAGGGGCAAATAGCAAATCGTTTCTGCTTTGGGAACCATATGGTTCCCTATTGCAGCTATTCGACTCTGTCATTTTAGGGCATAAATAGCCATAGACAACATGGAATTGAATTGGTGTGACTGTGTAGTTGAGTTCCAATAAAACTATTTATTAAAAAAACAAGATCTGGTTTTGGCCTGATTTGGCCATAGTTTGGTGTCCCCTCTATAATTGGGGATCACTCATGCCCCTGTCCTAATGAACTGCATAATTTAGATCACTATCCCATCAGTGGGGCTATGCAGATAAGTGTTTATTCAATTGAGTAGGTATTTATGAAGCCCATCATGTGAGCATAGTATTGTAAACAATCAGGCTTTATTACAGTATAATCTAAACATTGTCTAAAATTTAGGATTATGCTACAGATTTGAACCAGCCAGACAGAGAAACCAAGTAACCAAGTTATACAGCACAAAATTTCTAATTATCATATGTACATGCATGTATGTGCATGCTCACACCTGCAAAAATATCTTTGCTTTCCTCTCTTAGTGAGATACAGATAAAATATTTAAATGGCTTTCTTGAGTAGAAGACACACTAAGTTATTTCATTCCCCCATTCTTTAATTTTGCAGAACATATAATAGTAGTAATTGCTAAGTGATCTACTGTGAGTAATCCTGGATTTGACCAAAAAAAATAATCTCCTAACATTTTTCCAAAGCATAGTGTAGAGGAGAGTGAATATGGACTTAAAATCTGATAGTAGACACATTTTCCGTGATCCTTTAAAAACTTCACCACGATCCTTTAGCAGATCTTTGATTCAGTTCATAGGTTTGACACACACAAAGACTATTCATTCCCCAGCAGTAATAAAAGATTTATTAAATTCTAATAATATTCAAGATTTATATTTTGGAATCCTTGAATATAATTACAGTTTTGTTTTAAAAGGACTGGCAATGAAAATTGAGGATGAAGAAGATTTTCTGGCCAAATTTTTTAATTATCAAGTTTGCAAAGGGAAGCCCCCTATTTTTCTGCCCAAGCTTTTCAATACGTTAGCCAACTTGACCATTTGAAACACACATTTCAACATTTCCTGTAATACATACATGTATATTTATAGAGAGTTTTAGATTGGGAATAGTTATGGCTGTTCATGTGCTCCAAATCTGCAAATCTAGACCTTTGGCTATAAAAGATAAATATGTGTACGTAAATACTTACATAATATTCCACTACAATGACCTATGAAAAAATATATGACCTTATGTAACTTAATTCACAAGCAAATATAACTTCAGGCATGGTTGGGTTTAGGGAATTAAACAATATCATCATCTATCTTTTATTAATGTCTTGGTTAATGTCTTCCTTTGTGTTGGCTTAATTTCAACATTCTAAGTTATGGGAAGATAGCCACAGTCTATCAAATTAGTAGGAAGATCTCACATTTCACTATTAATAGTTATGGAAAAGTTCCCGTAATCTATCCAGTTGGCTATGAGGACCACATGCTCATTCCTTACTAACCACTGTGACCATGTTGAGGTCATGTTCAGATTGCCTGGGCCCACTCCAAGAGGCAAAGGTGAAGCCCCATGTACCAGAGAAATGTATTTATTAAGAACAGGGGATGAGTGCTTTCCTGAAGGAAAAAAAAAAGACCAGAAGAAGGAGCAATGTATGCTGAATGACCAAGTTCAGCAATACTGCCACATAATCCAGTATTCCCATTGGATAGATGAGATACTTGATAAACAGATAGGTTACATCATTGTTCAGGGCCAAAAGTTGGATATGATATTGCTGATATTAGCACCTAAATCTCCCAATTGCTAGTCATTTCTCTATATTTGAGCAGCTACAGATTTTGTCTAGTTTTAATTTAAAAGAAACATCTGCCTAATTCACTGAATTTCATTTGAAGGGACATCTAAAATATGACTATGAGCCAACTTTCCCCATTTATATAATGTATTGATTTTCCTCTTCCATATCACTTCTCAGTAATACATGGAAAATTATAAATATGTTAAGATATAATATTAAAAAATATTAGGTACTTCAAGCCCTCAAAGTCTATGAATATAATTTAGACTGTATATTAATGTATTATAAGCAAAAAGTTATATTATTCCTGAAAATATGGAAAATAATATGTAGACTTGAATTACTGGGTTCTTTATGTAGCATTTAATTGAGCCAAATATATGATTTCAGGGAGTACATGATAGAATTAAACCATGTCAATTGTCATGGTTTAGTGAAGAGAGTTATGGGATGGAGGAAAAATTGACATTTCCTGAATAATATGGGATAAGTAGTATACTAACTGTTCTCCCTATATCTATCTACCTGTATAATATGTATATATTATCTTATTAGTATGTAATATTTCTCACCACATAAGTTTGTTTTGTGGATTAAATGAGACAAAACAATGTGATGGAAATTTATTAAGATCATTTTCATTATGTACTTACAGGATGATGCAACTACTTAGCTGCATACAATTATGCAAAATCAGCCAATCAATACATAATAGAGCCTTTATTTAATCTGCCATTTTTCTCCAATGCCCATATTTTCTCCAGCAGGCCATGCTATCTCCCACTAAGATCTAAGTCCTTAAAAGTCTTTATTAAGTGGTTGTGCTTTTAGGTAGGAGGGGTAATTATAATAATAATGATACTCTAGAGTATTAAATTTAAAATCTTATAGAGTAATTCATAAAAAGAAAACAATACTCTTTCCTTGCTTGCTAAATTACAAATAGCATAAACTAAGATGGATGGATGGATGGATGGATGGAGGGAGGGAGGGAGGGATGGAAAGATAGACAGACAGACAGATCCCTTGGTAAGTATGCTTTCTTGTCATCCAGAAGAAAAAGTAGATAGATTTTTTAGTCATGATGTTCCTTAGCAACAGCAGCGACAGGAAAATTATAGCACACATTCTCTCTAATCATATATCTATCTATGGAATGATTCACCCTGAATGCTTCAAACAGAGCAATCATTGCTCAGCACATCTCTACTCATTTAACTTCTGCTAAAACTCTCAAGTGGCTCCCCAATAATTCCAAAATAAAAGTCAAATCAGGTTCGCCTGTCTTTCAAACTCCATAGCAATTCACCTCTCAGTCACCTTTTATTTTTTAAAGACAGGTTATTTAAGTAGAATTTATGTAACATAAAATATATATATTCTTTTTGGTGTGTAGTTCCATGAGTTTGACTAACGTATATGGTCATGTAACTGCCACTACAGTCAATATATGGAACATTTCCATAATCTCTTTGTAACCAACCACTTCCTCAAGTCCTAGCCAGTGGCAACCCACTGATCTGTTTTTTGTTCCTCTAATTGACTTTCCAAGAAGCTCATGTAAATGGAGTCATATAGGATGTAGCCTTTGAATATGCTTTGTTTCACTCAACTTAATGCATTTGAGATTTATCCATGCTGTTGCTTGTTCTATAGATTGAGACTTTTATTTTCTATTGCTGAGTAGTATTCTATTGTATAGATGAACCAAAGTTCATTTAGCCATTTACCCACTGAAGGATATTTATTGTTTCTAGGTATTAACAATATCAATAAAGCTCATATAAATATCAGTGCATAGGTTTCTTTGTAAATATGTTTTCAATGCTTTTGAGAAAATAGGTATAGGATTTCTGATATATGTAATACATATATGTTTAAATCTCTAAGAAACCATCAAACTGTTTGCCAAAATTTTTACCATATTATTAATGCATTTCTATCAGCAAAGTATGATATTTCCAGTTGTTCCTTATCTTCACCAGAACTTGGTATTGCATGACTTTTTTTTTCATTTGCCTAAGAAGTGCATAACGGTATGCCACTGATTGCACTGTGATTGTAATTTGCATTTCTCAAATGACATTGAGGATCTTTTCGTGTGCTTATTATATATTGTATAGTCAGTTCAAATATTTTGCCTATTTTTAACTGGGTCATTTTTGTTCTTTATTATTGAGTTTTAAAAGTTCTTTACATATTCCTGATAGAAATCTTCTACTAAGTATGCATTTTTCAAATATTTGTTCTTCTGTGGCTTGCCCTTTATTTTCTTAACAATGTCTTTAAAGAGCGAAAATATTACTAGGCATGGGCGCTTGTATCTATAGCCCCAGCTACTTGGCAGGCTGAGGCAGGAGGATCGCTTAACCCCAGGTGTTCCAGGTTATAGTAAGCTATGTTTAGTCACCTGTACTATGTTTCCTTTGCCTACCTTCGTCCCCTTTTTGTCCTCTTTTTCATTATTATGTTAGGATCAATCATTATCAATTAAGAGATCATCCTCCATCTCACAAGGAGATCAGTTGCACCAAGCAAACTACCCCCCTTACTAAAAACTTCCAAAGTGTGTTTTCAGTTTTATCACTTATTTTTTGAGGTCCATCATCAAATCCCTGAGAAGAAGTGAGTATAATTTAGAAGGAAATTCAGCTCTGTGGACTTCTGCAGATGTCACAAAAATCATCTTTAATGAATAATTTCAGAAACAAGGAAAGCACCATTAACTGGAGTAACTTAGAGAAGCACAAGTAAAAGCCACGGTTATCTTGACAGTATTTGAGTTAAGCAGAGGTTACAGGCAAAACCTGCACATCCCTGTTAACTTTATCAGTATTCAACATGAGACATTCTTAGAGAAATGCAATGTTTGCTTTGGTTTTGTTGAAATGATTGACATGATTATGTTAGCTGCCTGACTCAGTGAACAAAATGCTGTGGCATTTCAATGCAGGGAGCACATGTCAGCTAAAGGAAAACAAAATCCCTTTGCATGCCCTGGTGTTTTCAACAAAGATCTAGAGAATGGTTAGTATGGTTCTTGCTAGTGCTTTCTTTTATTCAGATGGAATTGATACTTCTGATGAATAAATAGAATAATCAAAAGAATATTCTAAAAAGAATAGCAGAAAGTTCAGTGCAAAAATGTAAAATTATGAGCATATAATAAACTATGTTTTCCATGCAGATATTAATAGATAGGTAGATGGGTAATCAGATGAATAGATAGATATCTAGATAGAGATAGCGATAAATATTGATTCTAGGACTATACCATATCTTCATTTAATTTAACATAAAAGAAAATCATTAATCAAAGATGCAAGGAATTTTATTTCAGAATCCAAATGTTGTTAGAATTGACTGTAATAAAAATATTTTGCCATAGGGCTTTTTGTGGTACATTAAAATGAAGAAAAATATTTTCCCATTTACTAATAGGTCAAGTTGCTTGCTTCCAGTGATCATAATCTATTATCCAGGAAAATGGAGAGAAGAAATCAAGAAGGAGAAGAATAGACCATTCATACACAGTTGGGTACACAATTAATAAATTGTTTGGTGGTGGTTGCTTTATTTTACACTGATTCAATATAATGAAATTTGCACTACCTTTAGGCAACATTGAGACCAATAGAAGAAAAATGTAACATAAAGTCTTGAAGTTTTGTCAATATAATAATTTTAAAACATATTTACTTGCTTAAACTATTTTATGGCCATAAGATTTGCATTCAATAAAATACACAAATCCTATGTGTTCATTTTGATGAGTTATGACAGTTGTGTACACTTGTGTCACCAACACCCTAAATAAGATATAGAACATTTTTATCACCCTAGAGGATTATTTTATATGCCTTTTTATTCCATTTATGCTCTGAAGTGGAAACCACTATCTGATTTACACCAAAACCAGTTTGTTTTGCCAATTTCTAGATTATTATACATTGATTCACGTGTCCGACTTCTTTCAATCAACATAATATTAAGATCCATGAATGCTGTTGCATGTATCATTAATTTATTTCTTTTCGTTGCTACATAGTATACCATTGTAGTAATAATCCAAAATTTATTAATCTATTTTCTGATTGATATTTGAGTTGTTTCTAAATTTTGCCTACTATAATTAAGGCTGTTTTGAGCATTCTTATGTAAGCTTGTTTGTGGACACATTTTATTTTTATTTGATAAATACCCTGGACCAGAAATGATGGGTCATGAAGTTTAATTGTATATGTGTAACTTTTGTTTTACTGCTTTTCCATGATGTTGTATCATTTTATGTTACCACGTGCAATCTTTGAGAATTCGAGTTGCTATGTGTGATAAGTGAAGTGATGACCTCCCCAAACATGTCCTAATCCCTCAAACCTGTGAATTTGTTGCATTGCATCAGGGGTCCTCAAACTTTTTAAACAGGGGGCCAGTTCACTATCCCTCAGACCGTTGGAGGGCTGGACTATAGTTTAAAAAAAAACTATGAACAAATTCCTTTGCACACTGCACATATCTTAATTTGAAGTAAAAAAGCAAACGAGGCAAAAACACCTGCATGTGGCCCGCGGGCCGTAGTTTGAGGACGCCTGCCTTACATGGTAAAAGGGACTTTGCAAATGTGATCAAGTTGAGGATCATGAGATGAACAGGTTATTCGGATTACCTGCTAAACTGAGTATAATCAGAGAGTGCTTATAAGAGGGAGGCTAGAGATTCTGAGTCAGGAAAGGAGAAGGGGTGATGGAGTGAGGAACAGAGGGGAGAGAGAGACAGAAAGAATGAAAGATGCTCTGCTGCGGGCTTTGACAATGGAGGAAGAGCCATGAACCAGGGAATGAAGGTGACCTCTAAAAATAAGAAAAAGTGAGAGTCTCCAGAAGGAACTTCCAACACTTTGATTTTAGGACTTTTGACTTTTGACCACTAGAATTATAAGATAAAAAGTTGTGGTTTTTAAAGCCATTAAGTTTGTGGAAATTTGTTATGTCAGCAACTGGAAACTAATATATTAATAATATACATTCTTGTCAGTTTTCGGTATTGCCAATCTTTTTAAATTTTGTCATTTTAGTGGGTGTGAAAGAGTTTAGCATTATCATTTTAATTTGCATTTCCTCCATGACTAATAACATTGAATACATTTTCATATGCTCTTTGACCATTCGTGTATGTTTTGTTGTGAAGAATTTTTCTTTCAAGTTTTTGTTTATCATTCTACTGAATTATTATTTATTCTGTTGTTGATTATGAGAAGCTTTTAAACACAGTTGACTCTTGAAAAACACAGGTTTGAACAGTGTGGGTCCGCTAATATGTGGATTTTCTTCAGCCTCTGCCCCTCCCCTGTGACAACAAGACCAACCCTCCTCTTCCTCCTCCTCACCTTACTCTACATGAAGACCACAAGAAGGAAGAAATTAGTGATGATCGACTTCCACTTGATAAATAGTAAATATATTTTCTCTCCCTTATGATTTTAGTAATAACATTTCCTTTTCTCTAGTTTATCTTATTCTAAGAATATAGTATATACTATATATCATATAAAATACGCATTAATCAACTACTTATGTTATCAGTAAGCCTTCTGGTCAACAGAAGGCTATTAGTAGTTAAATTTTGGGACAGTCAAAAGGTACATACAGATTTTCAACTGCACAGGGTGTCAGTGCCCTTAACCCCTGCATTGTCCAAGGGTCACCTGTATGTTTGATGAAAGTTCTCTTTCAGATGTATGTAATGTAGATATTTTCCCATTCCATGGCTTGCATGTTCATTTTCTTAATATCATCTTTGGATTGAACTGTGATTTTTAATTTAGGTGAATTCCAGTTACATATTATTTTCTTTTCTGCTTAGTGTTTTTGTAACCTATGAAACTGTTGGCCTACCTCAATGCCACTAATTCTCTTATGTTTCCTTCTATCAGGGTTATGGTTCAAATATTTACCCTTAGATTTATTCCAGCTTTATTTTTATCTGTAAAGTGATCTAAGAATTGAGATTTTTTTTTCTTCATTGTTTCAAAACTATTCATTAAAGTATTTCCCTTGCTCATTTAACTGACTTGGCACCAAATTATTAACTCTTGACAAAAATAGTTGACCTCTAAATAGGCAGACAGACAAGCAATGTTTTTATTTTATAGCAATTTAAATAGTACGAAGTTCACACAAGGACTTGTTAGAAGCTAACTAACACTGGTCATATCTGAGCATATACAACAGATTTATCAAAACCACCTTAAAAATGAGAAGTTTTTAGATTTCAACACACAGATTAGGACAGAGAAAGCATATGGTAGAGTAAACTGTATCTTTTTGACCAGATGGTGCTTGTCTTAGGTGATCTCGGTAAAGACAGGAGGGAAACATGAAAACTTAATGAAAAACTATTTGGGATGCTGGGGGACATCGTAGCTTTTGAACCACTTTTAAATTACAGGATGGGATTATTTCATAATTATGCCTGATTCCTAAATTTTTTTCTTTGGCAAAATAATAAATTTTCAATATTACCAATAATCCATTCAGTATACATGGAGTGTTTCAGCGAGTGCAGAGGTGGCCCAGGTGGTTAAAATTCAATACATTGAGCTGTCATGCTGCACATTCATGGAGTACACCTTAATGGGCATTTTCCCACCTGTGCAATTCCTCTGTTTTCACCTCTCTAGCTTCATATTTCACAAACTACTCTAATTACAGTATTTATTATTGACCTCAGGCAGAAGATGTTTGAAAGGATGGAAGAAACATATGCATTTTGTCTCCATGGACAGCAAATCGCTGAGCTATTATTCCTGGGGAATCCCAGTTCATGAGAAATCACATAGACAGGCTTTTGCCCTAACACTAATCAGCTTCCCGAACTGTATACATATATCAGTTCCTTGGCTGTGTCTATTTCTCCCTGCAGAAAACTGTAATATATCTAGATTTTTCTAATAATTCTCTGAAACTTTATTGCTAGCTAATGAACAATCCTTTGCCACTTTTAGTTTCTTATTATTCTGCTCCTTGGTGTCATGGTTTAGATGGTTTTATCTATCACATTAGGAATCTATGCAACTTACATAGTTAAGTGATCTGCTAACCAGTTTTAATCATCGTTTTAAACAAATCCCGCTAAATCATGCAGAGCCCTAATGTTTATAAATAAAAGCTTTTGCCTGAGTTACATGGGCAGTGGTCTCAAAAACCCCCTTTTATTTTATGTGTGGAGATAAAGGCAAAAAAAAAATTGATGATGTCTCGATTACCCAGCTTATATATGAAACAAAAACAAACCTGTTAAATCATGTGTGATCTTTTATTTTTTTGACTGAAAAGGACTAAGTTTGCTGCCCCAGAGGAGTCACTAGGGAGAAAGGAAACGCAAGCAAATAAACTTATCTGGAGTCAAAGGTCTTAAAGAAATTGCTGCTTCCTATAAAAGGCTGACAGTGTCAGGGCTCATAGAGTTTCCCAGGGCTGAAGTCGGGAGAAAGTTGCCTGCTGTCTTCAAAAGCCTCATTCATCATGCTGGTTGCAGAATCGCAGCCTTGCCGAAATATCCGTGATTCAAGTATGACCCACCCAAAAAACAAAAGCCAAAAACCAACAAAATACATACATTTTTCCTAAACCCGAAAATAATGCCTAATATGTCGTACTTTGTTATTCTTCGACAATGGTTATCTTTATTTTATGAAATACAACAACAAATGCTTGTCTTCTTGGTCTTTCTGTTTTACACATGTTTTGCACTGATTGTACCACTTCGGTGAAATTAATTATACAACACTGAGCTGAATTCTTTTCTATATTATAGGTGTAGAACAAAGTGGATTTTTAAAAATAATTATTGAAGTGAAATAAGTGAAAAAAATAAAACAAGCATGGGTAAAGTGATTAAATCATGGAAAAGGGACGCATGGGTTTCAGGCAAACTGAAGCTTAAGTTTTTATTCAACAATTAACTAGAGGACCTTTGAGCAATTAGCTAACTTTTAAATACTTTGATTTAATAATTCAATAAGACATTGAATGAGAGTGTTTAAAATGCATAGAACATTACCATCAACAAATGCTATTAATATTTATCTTACTGTTAACATTATCAACAAATATAATACTTGTACATCTCATCATGTTTAAATATGTGATATATTTAATTGAATCTACTATGAAGCTTCATTAGTTACTTATAATATTCAAATATATTCTCTGAAAACTGTGAAAATATATATTTTTAAGAAGTAGATTCACATGCAGCCAAGTTGTCTTCTGATAACATACTCTCTTGATATATAATTAGTCCTATACTTGGAATCATTCAGCTTTATCTTTACTCAGAATCATAAATATTAAGAATTAGAAAAGCTAGCTTTTCTACACTTTCCCTGCCAATTGCTATCTTGCCTACTTTTTAATACCTCTAACTTAAAAAAAAAAATAGTAATAGCAACAAACTCACAAACGCTCCAGAGAAGTCCAGACCATGAAAATATAGAGACCACATTTTCATATAGCACTGAAATCTCGTCCTGGAACTTTCCATCATTAGGCCTAGTTACATTCTTTTGTTCTATACAGCACTTGCATATACTCTAGAGTTGTCTGTACGCTAGGTTAAAATGAGTTGCTCCAGTAATCAGTAACATGCTATGGTTCTAAATTCTCTCTCATCATCTTGCTTATCACCATAAAATATTTTCCATCTTGTCTTTATCCCTTTAAAATTGTCGTGCTGAAAACTGATGTGAATAATCTAAGTACTTGTGACTCTATTATTTCTACATATTTTATTCTATTTTTCAAGAGACTTGAATTTCAATAAATTAGTTCCCTTAGATTACACTGCTACCAAAAATCCCCTGAATGATCTGACTCCTAAGTGATTATTCTAGCTAAACTAAATCCATGTAGACACGACCCCATTGTTAATAAGCTCAGGCTTAATTACCAACCAAAACTATGCATGAAAGTCTATTGTAATATGTATAACGCATCTTTGTGTAATATGCATATTTGACTATAATCCATATTTATATTTTCTAAAGAGATAAAATCATCAGGATTTTCTTAAATTTAAAATCTATCAAGTTCCTTGCACTACAACATATGATGAATTCTAAAATAAATTGAAGAATTAGTTCACCTTTCAATGGCAAAGCATTAACATACATGTGATTTAATGTTAAAACTTAATGTCACTCTTTAATAGTTTAGCAGTTTTTTGACTGGGAAAATCATAATGGAAAATCTATGATAAATTGTATATCTGTGTCCTAGTTTCTATTTCTTTTCTGAAAATATATAATTATCATTTGACTTATTTTCTATATTGGCTATACGTCATGTTTAATTGAGAAATAATCTCTAGCACATATAGAAAATTGGGGTTTTAGTATAAGTTTTAATTAATTCTGAAGAAGTAGTAAAGAAATGTTCAACCTTTTTTTTCTATTTTCTTTAATAAAACAATGCTGCATCCTGTTGTGTTAAAACCATTGAAAAACCAAACAAAGAAGAACCTGTATTCTTTGAATTGATGAGTATTTTGAAAATAGAATACATACCACTGACACTGGACTTTTAATATGGTATTGTTTAAAAAAAAAATACTTTTGGCTGCAAAATTAGAAAGGTTTCTCTTTTTATTTTTTTCATCCTCTATATATGCTGTGCCTATATGCCCAGAAGGCAAGCTACTGGTATGGGAAAGGGCTTTAAATTTTTACTCAAAACAATCATGCAGAGATAAAAAAAAGAACAGATCCTCTTGGAAACCCATTGTATATTAAATCACAGGTCCAAGACAAACACGCCTTTTAACTTCATTCTTGATAGGATGGGCTTTTGTGGCCTTGCTCTTTATCATGTATTGTCAGTGGTGAAAAGTACATAATCACAATTAAGAATGAACACATTTTCAACTTTTAAAAACTCAAAGAAAGGGAGAATTTAAAGCCAGTTTGAATTAAGCAGTAATAAATTAGGATGGCTTTAGCTGGTGGATTCCAACAAACTCTAGAGAAACGCCCTTCCTCCAAGCACAAGAGTGTTGCCTCAGTCATTGTGCCTATAATTCATGCTCCGTCTCTCTTTGGAAAATTCGTATATTCACTATCCTAGGAATACCAGACTTGCAAAGCTGCCCATAAGCAAATACTCATCCAGGCACACTTCGGCTTCTTGAAAGAGTTACCAATATCTTGGCTGTGGTTATCTTTTCCCTCCGTTGATTGTTTCCTTTACTATATAGAAGGTTTTTAGTTTGATGTAGTCCAACTCGTCTATTTTTGCTTCTGTTGTCTGAACATTTCGTGCCGTATCCAAAACATCATTGCCAAAACCGATGTTAAGAAGATTTTTTCCTATTTTTTTCCTTTACAAGCTTTATAGTTCCAGCTCTTATATTTGTTTCTTTAATCCATTTTGAGGTAAGTTTTGTACACTATATAGTGTAAGATATGTTTCTCATTTCATTCTTTTGCAGGTGGATATTCATACTTCTCAACATCATTTATTGAAGAGAATGTCCTTTCCCCATTGTGGACTCTTGGTGCCCTTATCACAGATTAATTGACCATCTATGTGTGGATTTATTTATGGACTTTCCATTCTATTCCATTGCTCAATGTGTTTGTTTTTATGCTAGTGTCATGTTGTTTTGATTATTACAGCTTCGTAATGCAATTTGACAGCAGGAAGTGTCGGCTTTTTTCTTGTTGCTGAAGATTGATTTGGCTGTTTAAGGTCTTTTTTATTTCTGAATTTTGGTTTTCAAAACCAAATATGCTTAATATATTCAACAAATTTCTGTTTTCTTCCTGAAACTATCCTTTCCATGTATCTCAGAAGTCAGTGGTCTTCATGAATTGAAGTCACTGCCCTACCTTACCATTCAAATGTGTGTTACATAAATTTGAAATTCACTTGAAAAAAAAGAAGCAAATATGTCTATAACACCTCCATGTGTTCTTCTTTCAGATAAAACTAAATGAGCAAAAGAAAAAACAATAAGCAGCAATAGAAAGAAACAAAGAGGCAGGACTAGGTAACCTAAAGCAAGAGACGAAGGTGAATTTTTCCACTGGAGGACCATGTGAAAGAACCAATTAATCTGTCTCTCAATTTGAGATTTCCAAGGGTTCTTCATAGATCATTCATACTGTGACATGATCTGTTACCCACTTTCACTTTGATTCCTGTTCCAGATGCATGTTGCTCTCTTACACGTGTGTTCTTATTTCTTTGGAAAACAGACTTGTGGCATAGTTGGAAAACTTTTCTCCTGTACTCTCTCTTCTTTGACTCTTCTTTCCTGTTTTTCCTCTAATCATTCCTCTTGATTAATTAAGTATATTGACCTTCTGATTATTAGAAAACAATGAATTTTTTTTTTCTCCACTGTTGTATTATCCTATCACCTCAAATAGCCCATGGCAACACATTTTCACTCTAGTCAATTCTAACAGCATTTGGATTTGGAAATGAAATTCATTGCATCTTCCATTGATAATTTCTCCAAAGCAATATAAAATAACCTGTGGTTTAAATCTAGAATCATTATTTCCTACACCCCCCCCCACACACACTCCCACATACATATTATTATGTGCTCACATCTTACAATTGTACAAACAACTTTGCACTGAGCCTTTTACTAGTTGAGTTACGCTTCTCCCTCAATGTGAATATTCTGCTTATCTATCAGTGTTATGGTCTTTATACAAATAGCATAAAACAATAGTGAGAATAGTCTTTTTATCTTGCTGAATACATTGAATGTTACAAATAATTTTGTTTTTATTTAATCTTCTTGTGCTTTATACATTTAAATTACTGTCTTTGGCTGTATCAAGCAAATGACATATTCATGTCTATCATATGAAAAAACTGTAGCGAATATTAAGAGATATTAATTTTTAAGAAGGCTGATCAAGCTAACCATGGTCTGCATCCTTCCTTTATATGGTATACTGCCTTTCGGAATCCTGGGACATGTTAATAATATATCTAATTTTTGAGCTCATGGACAGCATAGTATGTATTACAATTATTACATATTTTATACTCCAGTTACTGGCACTAAAACACAGAAACATCAGATAAATTTCAATTGTACATTTGGTTTGATAATTTCAAATCTTAAAGCTTATTTTTGTATGTTTAAATTTTCAGCTCTTCTCTGTTTTTATTTTTCTTTTCCAAATACATCGTATTCCTAAATTCTCTTTATATTTAGGAATGAATAACAGGACAAACCAATTTAGGAATTTAGGAAGCTGGTGTGGATGCCCTTTTCACATACTGGCTTCTACCCCTGGACAAGAGAAGTGACTTTCATCCATTGCTAATTTTTAGAGGTATGAGCAGGGGACAGGCAGTCAGATGCACTACTCCCACCCTACACACACCCCGGTTAAAAATTATTTGGGTTCTATTCCATGTCTCAACACCTGCTCTTGGATCCCCAACCTGGGCAGTCAGATTGATCAATTTCTTCAGAATATATAAATCTAGATTTGGCATGAAAGAAAATACCTCACTATATACATGGCTTCGGAGGCAGAATAGTTTGGTTAATTTGTATACCTATTTTTTTTTTCCAATCTGAGGTCACCATAGCTACCAACTTTGAGGACTCTTTCGTGAAGAATAGCTTTCTCCTCCACTGAGTCATTTTCTGCTGATTCTCTGAGCATTTCAGTTCATGCATAAATGTGATGTCATTTGTTTCCCTACTACCAGCAATGTGTCTTTGTCTCCTGGTGTCTGCCTTTCCCCCTATTCTTAGTATCTTTAGGAATTATTCTCTATTTTAATGTCTTGTGTTTAGAGGGGCTATGGGACTTTACGTAATTGTCGTAGGAAACCATTTATACATTTGGATCCCATTACTTTGGGGTCACTTTGCATTTCATAATTCTATCTCTTGTACTTGTTCATTCTACTCCTAGTAGGCACACCATTCCCTTAGGGTAACATCACTGACACATAATATAACCATCCCTTTAGTTTCCATATACTACAAAAATAAAATCAGCTGCATTTATATATGACTATTGACAAAGATGAGACCGGGCGTGGTGGCTCATGCCTGTAATCCTAGCACTCTGGGAGACTGAGGCGGGAGGATAGTTTTGAGCTCAAGAGTTCAAGACCAGCCTGAGCAAGAGCGAGACCCCATCTCTACTGAAAATAGAAAAAAATGAGCTGGGCATGATGGCACATGCCTGTAGTCCCAGCTACTTGGGAGGCTGAGGCAGAAGGATCCCTTCAGCCCAGGAGTTTGAAGTTGCTATGAGCTAGGCTGACACCACAGCACTCTAGCTTGGGCAACAGAGTGAGATTATGTCTGAAAAACAAAAAAAAAAGTTGTTCACTTATCAAAAGGTATTTCTGGTATTGAGTATGGATACTCTTTATCTCAAGAACTCTAATTCTGAAGGAACCTGTAATGAATTTCACCTTTAGGCCTTTCTCTACACTTACTTAAATTTGTTTGTGCAGGTCTTGCCCTCTTTAAACTGGCTTGTTGTATAAAAACAGAACAACATCGAGATGTTTTGTTCCTATATATATGCACACTGAAATACCTTTCTAATATACTTTAAACCCAGTTAAATTCTCTCGTCAAACAGAACCTTTTCTTGTATTGAACATTAGTTAGGTGTTACGGTGAATAGAAGTATCACAAGTTAATATTGAATATTTGCCAATATTACCTTTCAGAAAAGGAATGTTTAAAAAAAAGTATGTGTGGATTTTTTTTTCTGCACAACATCCTAAACAGAAGAAAATTTTGGTCATATTATAAACATGGAGTGCGATCAGTTCTTTCAGACTTATCTTGCATCTACTAAGGAGCATTTATAAATGTTTTCATTGAAATTTTTATTGAAACAATTATAGAATGCCATGCATTTGTAAGAAATAATGCAAAGAGATCCTGATATACTTTCCCCAGACTCCCCCAATCACAATATTTTGTAAAACTATAGTATAATATCATAACCAGGGTATTGACATTGATACAATTCCTCCAGTCTACTCAGATTATGCCAATTTGGTTTGGACTTGTGTGTGTGTGTGTGTGTGTGTGTGTGTAAGTTCTACAAACTATTATTACCTAAGCAGGTTTGTGTTTCCACCATCAAAGGCAAGACCCTGAGAAATTAGTTTCTTTACTGCTAGGATCCCTCATGTTCCCCTTTGATAACCATGAGAAAGTGTTTTTAATATATCTACTTTTACATTTGGGAAGGGTCAGAAGTCCTTTCGTTAGCCCAGTTCCTGTCCAGATAATTTAAATTAATGGTCTCTCTGTTCTTCCATGGATGGCATCACTGCTTGAATTATGGATCTCCTGGGCGCTCCTCCTCTCACTCCTTCAGAGTCATGATCTATTGCATGTCTGCACATCATCAAAGCAAATTGCTTCTTCAATGATGTGTAAGTATCATACATCATCAAAATGGAACGCGGGGATAATGCATTACCCAGAAAAAAATGACGATCACACTTGACAGACAAGGTCAAGGAGCAAATCCAGGCAGCTCCAGTATGTTTCATCGGCAGCATTCTTGGTTTGGAAGCAAGTTTGTTTGCTTAGAATGATCCACTTGAAATGTGGACAAGGCTAAATACCTACGTATGCCCTGGGTTGATTCCTTTGGTAAATTAAAAACGAGGTGGTAGAGCTTCCATTAAAATGACATCTGGATGCCATGTGAATAGGTTTTCTGTCCACGGGGTGTTTTGAATCATGTGTGTTTCTTACTCATTCAGCAGCAAATTGTTTTCCAGAGAAAGCTCTTCAACAAGATTGCAAACTCCTTCAGGGTAGTAACTGTCTTACGCTGTCTTTGTTTCTTTCACAGTGTCTAAAGCACTGCTGAGCACATGGAAGACACTCAATAAATACTTGTTTAATGGAATTGAATTTGTAAGCACCAGAGACTCATGCTACCTCTCCATATAGCTTGACACTTGGCTGCCCAGAATCCTTGCATGTGAGGTTACAGTGGGAAACTTCTGTTAGCTTACTATCCCATTTGCTGTCTGCTTTTGCTTGCTTGCTTGCGTGCTTGCTTACTTTTTTTGTAAGTAGAGTCATTTGGCCAGGAGCTATTTTTATAAAGGATTTCATTCCCAGCTCGTGAGGATTAAATTTTTAAGTTTGGCTTCAGGACGTGAGAGGAGTACAGCTCGAGAAAGCTTACTCTGCACTGCAAAAAAGGAGAGGACTTGAGGAAGGGCTGTTTTTGACTTTCACACAGCAGTATTTCTGCCCCCAGTTGCTGCCAATTTAGCCTTTCTTCCGAACATACAGTATTTATTTCTCTAGTCCTTGGATCACAGCAATTTTATTTCAATGTCACCAGAGAAGGAGAGAAGAGCAATATTTTTTCCAAGAGTGGGATTTGAAAATGAGTCCTCTGAGGATACATTAGAACAACTTAAGTATTATATGCTGGAAAAATGGATCATTTCCTGATATTTTGGTAGGGCACATCTCTCTTTCAAAAATATGCATGCTACAATGCAATGAATCTATAGTGTATTTTACTCAGCTCTAAAAGTAACCAAACCAAATTGTATACAATTGATATAGACAATGGACGTTCAGCTGGGAATAGATGATACTAGTCCCCTTGGCCAGCATGGTGGAATAGAGAGGAGGAAAATAGATATAGCTCATATGCCAATTCTGCTTGCTCAGTCATTGTTATGTCGATTCTGTATTGATAAAAGTTATCAGGGATCAATTAGCAATATCTGTCAGGGGCTCAAGTGATATGCATGCAGTTATACATCAACCCTAATGGAGGGAAAAAAAGATGGAGAGTCATAAAGCCTATGCCTAATAAAGGTATTGTACCTAATGAAATTTTGGACCATAAGCCAGGTATGGTGGCTCATGCCTCTAATTCTAGCACTTGGGGAGGCCAAAGTAGAAGGATCGCTTAAGGTTAGGAGTTCAAGACCAGCCTGAGCAACAAAGAGAGACCCTATCTTTACAAAAAATTTAAAAATTAGCCGGACATTGTAGTGTGTACCTGTAGTCCCAGCTACTCCAGAGTCTGAGGCAGGAGGATTGCTTGAGCTCAGGAGTTTGAGGTTGCTGTGAGCTAGGCTGGTGCATGGCACTCCAGCCAGGGTGAGACTCTGTAAAAAAAAAAAAAAAAAAAGTAGAAAAAGAAAAGCAAAATAAACCCAAAGTAAGCAGAAGAAAGGAAAACAATAAATATTATAAAAGAGCTATATAAATTGAAAACAATAGAGAAAAGCAATAAAAGAAAGAGTTCATTCTTTGAAAAGATCAAAAGAATGAACAAACCTCTAGCCAAATTGGACAAAAGAGAGAGAGAGAGAGAAACAAAACCAATTTACTATAAGGAATGAAAAAAAGGAGAAATAACTATCATGCTGCAGATGTCAGAAAGATAATGGAATAGTAGGAACAAATCTATACACATGTAATTTGACAACATAGGCAGAATGGACAGATTCCTCAAAAAAACACAAATTCCTACAACCCACCAACATGAAATAGCTAATTTTAATAGTACTATAATTATAAAATAAATTTAATTTAAATATTCCCCCCCTCAAACACTCCAGGTCCAGATGGTTTTTACTGTTAAATCCACCTCCTGTTTAAAAAAGAATTAACATCAATTTTCCACATCTTCCAGAAAATAAAATAGGAGGAAACACTTCCCATTTCATTTTGGAGACTAGTATTACCCAATATCAAAACTAAAGACAGACAGTACAAAAAGCAAAACTATAAGCTAATATCTCTCATAAATATATATGCAAATTTATTAACAAAATATGAGTGAATAGAGTTCAGTGATGTATAAAAAGAAGTATACAGTGGGGCTAGTCTAGGGATATATGGCTGGGTCAATACTAAAAAATAAAATAGTGTAATCCACCACATTAACAAGCTAAAGAAAAAATCATATAATATTATCAACTAATATAGAAAAAGCATTCTACAAAATACAACTCTATTCATATATAAAACTCTCAGAAAAACAGAAGTAGTGGGAGACTTCCTCAAGTTAATAAAGAGAATGTATGAAAAACCCTACACTTAACTTTATACTTAATGGTTAAATACTGAATGTATTTCACTTAAAATAAAGAACAGAGTAAGTATAACTCTCACCACTTTTATTCAACACAGTACAGGACATTCTGGGCAATGTAATAAAGCAAGAAAAGGAAGTAAAATGAATATTCATTGGAAAGAAATACTACATAGAAATGTTCCATTTGCAGAAGACATGATTGTCAACATAAAATAGCCTAAGTCAGTTGCAAAAACAAAACAACAAAAATAAGACCTCTAAAATCAACAAAGACCTAGTTCAAGAAGAATGCAAATACAAGACTAATGTATAAAATTAAACTATACATCTATAAAAGAACAATGGATACGTGGATAGCAAATTTGAAAGTAGAATGCTAACAATTGTTTAGAAATTAAATACTTAGCTATAACACTAAGTTTAGAAATTAAACACTTATGTATAACTCTAACAAAACATGTATGGGACTTTCGTCATTTATACAACAATGATGAAAGTAATCAAAAACAATCTAAATAAATGGGGAGACAGATTGTTTTCATGGATTAGAAGACCCAATGTCAGTAAAGATGTCAATTTGACTCAAATTGATATACAGGTTAATATATATTTTTGAAGACACAGACTACATTATTCCCAAATTTATATGGAAAGGCAAATTAACTAGAATAGCTTTATAATTTTTCAAAAGAGAGTCAGTCTACCCTTCCCAATTTTAAGACTTATTAAAGTAATCAAGACTGTTTGATACTGGTAAAAGGATAAACACATATAACAATAGAACAGAACAGAGAATTTTGATTTAGACCCATACTAACACACTCAGCTAATCTTTTACAAAGATGCAAAAGCAATTCAAAGGAGGACAGATAGCCTTTTCAACAAATGGTGATGGAGAAATTTGATAGGTTAATTAAAAGAAAAGAATACCCATCTCTCACTCCTTTTATAAAAATTAATTTAACATGGAATGTGGGCTTAAATGTAAACTTAAACTATAAAACTTTCAGAAAAAATATAGACAAAAATATTTGGGTCTAAAACTAGATAAAGAGTCTTTAAATTTTACACCAAATGCATGATCCATAAAATTAAAAAAAAAATATAATAACTTAAAACCTTTCTCTTCTGTGAAAGTACAGATGATTAAAAGAAAACATATAGACTGAAAGAAAACCTGCAAATCACATATGCACCAAAGGACTACTGTGTAAGATATATACAGAAAACTCAGAACTCAACTTTCAAGAGGGAAACAATCAATCCAATTAGAAATGAGTAAAAAACATGAGGAAACATTTCACTGAATAGAATATTTTTATGACAAATATGTGCATGAAAACATGTTCATCATCATTAATCATGAAGGAAATGCAAATTTAAACAACAATATACCATTACACATCTATGTGAATGACTAAAACAAACAAAAAAAAATGAAAACACCAAATGCTTGCTAACATGTAGAAAAACTGGATCAGTCTTACATAGCTAGTTGGAATTTAAAAGAGGAAAGCCACTCAGAAAATGTTTGGCAGATTCTTATGTAAACATGTATCTACCATATAAACCAGCAATTGCTCTCCTAGGAATTTATTCCAGAGAAGTGAAGATTTATTTTCACACATAAATGTGTACACACATGTTCATAGCAGTTTCATCCATAAGAGCCAAAAACTAGAAACAGTCCAGATGTCCTTCGACTGTTGAATGGTTTAAAAAACTGTGATACCTCCATACCTTTCAGCCGTATGAATTATGCTTAGTGAAAACCAGCACCACCAAGAAATTATATATATTGCACAATTCCATTTATATAGCATTTTTAAAATGACAAAAGTATTGAAATAGAGAGCAGGTGTTAATGAGGTGTCAGTTGTCAGCTGTCAGGGGTTAAGGAGTGGGTACGGGCAGGAAGAAAATAAATGTGGCTATAAAAAGATAACATGAGGGACACTTGTACTGATGGCAATGTTCTGGATCTTGACTATATCAACATTTATCTTCATCGTGATGTTAAACTCCAGTTTTCCAAGATGTTACTATTGGGAAAAACTGAGTAGAAGGTTATCATGATGGTGGATACGTCCATTTGACTGGGCCACAGGGTGCCTAGATATTTGGTCAAACATTATTCTGGGCATTTCTGTTATGGTATTTTTGGATGAGTTTAACATTTGAACCATTAGTCTGAGTAAAGCAGATTGCCCTCCCTGATGTGGGCCTCATCCAATCCAAAATCAGCCTGGAAGTACACCATTGGCTCTCCTGGGTCTCCAGCATGCCAGCTGCAGATCTTGGGATTGTCAACCTCCATAAAATTGTGTGAGCCAACTCCTTATAATAAATCACACATGCATACACACACACACACACATGCACACAGACACATATATCCTATGGTACATGAGCATATATGTGTGTATGTATAGATTTTATTTATATATGTGTGTGTTGTGTGATATATGTTATACATATATACACACATGCATATATATATATATATATATATATATTCTGTGTCTCTGCAAAACCCTGGCTAATACAAGTATGTCAGAGTTCTCTGTATTATTTCTTACAATTACATATGAATCTACTATTAATCTCAAAGGAAAATTTTTGATTAAAAAAATTCAGACCTTCTCCAGAGCACTTTTCCATTTTTGTCCTATATTTCAATTTTAATTAATTACAGTTAGGCATTATGGGTGTGTGACCCGTGCACACAGAGCATTCCACACTGAGAAGGGCTCCATGCTAGGTTTAATGCTCTGCTGCTGGTATCTCAACATTCTTAATATTACTTGAGCAAGATGCCTACATTTTTATTGTGCTGTTGGCTCCACAAATTATATACCTAGTCTTGGTAACAGGTAATCAAAATATTCACAGGTAACCATATTTTTCTAATAACAGTAAAGTGCATTTACCTGTTGGAAATACAAGTTCAAAATCATATATATATATAATAGATATATGCACACAAATATTAATATAGGTAACCAAATATTATATATAATTTAATACGAATAATATATATATATATAAAACTGAAATGAGTTAAGCCATATTCAAAAGGCTATAAATAAGCCTGGGGCAAGTCTGAATTTAAAAAAAAAAAAATAAACCCCCTAATATATGCCTGTGCCCATCTGACTCTTAAGTGCAAAGGCTATTATTTTACCAGATTTGTAATATGTTATTTGACCTTTCATAATAAAAATACGATTACTTTTTATTCTTTCTCTCCTAAATGCTTTGCATATTTTGCAAGGATTTATGAAAAAATTATACTATTCAGATGTGTGTTTTTGCAAAATACGCCATGCTATATTTAAGGTTCCATGAAGGCTCATTGTAAGTCATAACATTGTGGTGGATAGGCAAATGAACAAGAAATGCAGTCAAAAAGAAGATTATGTTTGCATAATTTTAAAAGGTCAACAGAATACAAAATTAACATTACATTTTAACAATTTGGCCAAAATACATGTACTGAACTTTCCTAAGGTAACTGTTTCTTTTCTTTCTCCTGCTCCTCCAAATACAGATACACTAAATCTGTCTGCATTATTTCTCCTTAGTCTCCTCCTCCTCCTTCTTCTTCTGTATGTCTTCATATTTACTGTAATGTTAGTGTCATATACAGTTTTTAAAAACACATAGGACTGTTTTGCTTCAGTGATCTATTCACTGAAGGCCCCGACTTCACCACAATGTAATATATCAATGTAACACATTTGCACTTTTATCCCGTGGATACATACAAGTAAAATATAAATGGGAAAAAATAAAATTAAATTAGAAACCTATAGGAAATCTATGCTATTCCACCCTGTGCTTTATGTGTAAGGGAATAAAATATAGATATTATGTTCCATTTTTATTGAAATGCATTTTATTAAAATACAACTTCATTTCTATTGCAATTGAATAAGACTGAGGGCAAGAGTCTTTTTAATCTTCAAAAGTTTCTAAATACGTCTCTTTCCAAAAGTCGTTTGTAGACTCTAATTTCTGTGAGGACCAGGGACACTTGGGGTTGGTGTATTGGTATATAAATGTTTAAACCTTTACATTGTTTTCATGTTATTTAGCCAATTTTTATGACACTGATATGGTGGTTTGTTAGGCTGTTTTTTGCTTTGTTTTTAGAGATGAAGGTCTCCCTAAGTTGCTCAGGCTGGACTCAAACTCCTGGGCCTCATGCAATTTTCCTACCTCAATCTCCCAATTAGCTGGAACTATAGGCACATACCACCTGCCTAACTTAGGCTGTTTTGTTGTTCATAGTTCTGTAGATTCCCAGTGATAGCAACACTTTAAACTAGCTCTATGATTCCTAATCCTGGCTGCATTTTTTTTTTTTTTTTTTTTTTTACTTACCAGGGCAGTTTTTTAGAAATACAGATTCTCAACTCACAAAGTTTAACAGAGAAACTCTGGAAACAGATTCCAGGTGATTCTGATGCAAAAACAGCTACGGATTGTGCTTAAGAAATTGCGTTGGAATTTCTTGCCATAATGACTAAAATGTCCAGATGTCTGTCTGGTTGGTTTCAGATCTAACTAGATTCAAGCCTTCAATCATGATCGTAGAATGTTTTATCATCCTGTATGACTCATTTCCCTCTGTGTGTTTGTTACAGCAAATCAGACTGGGAAACAAACCGAGAGCCACATGAGAGTACTGCAGAACAGGCTTTTATTATGCCGGCTTGCTCAGAGGGGTCTCGCCTCCAAATTCTGAGCAAAATGGGG
>VSMD01096318.1:0-17708 GCA_008750895.1 Mirza zaza
GCTGACAATTCAGGGCAGAGCAGACAACTAGTAAAGTTGTGCTTCAACCTTCGTTTCCTTTCATAAGTTTTTCTAAGTTTGTTTAGGAGACCTGTTTTTTTTTTTGCAGACCTTTGGAAAGTATGGCTATCAGCAGGTACCACAAGGAGATAGAAGGAAAAAACTATTTAAAAAGTAAATTATAGTAAAAATGTAGATTATATTTCTCCATCAGAGAATAAGCTGTTCTGAATAGCTGACTTTTCCAAAGAGCACAAGATTTGTCTCTCTAATTATGTTTTCTCTGTCCTCCTCTTACTTTACTAATTTTGTTTTGAAAACTTTCTGAAAAGTTTTACTCTTTATGTTGATTTTAGCGACAGGGTCTCTCTCTGTTACCCATGCTGGAGGGCGATGGTGTCATTGTAGCTTGCTGTAGCCTTGAACCCCTGGACTCAAATGATCCTCCTTTCTCAGCCTCCTGAGTAGCTGGGACTACAGTAGCTGGGACTATCTGCCATGAAGTCCAGATAATTTTTTAAATTTTTTGTAGAAATGAAGTCTCGTTGTATGGCCCAGGCTTGTCTCAAACTCCTGGGCTAAACCAATTCTCCCACCTCGGCCTCCCAAAGTGTTAGGATTACGGGTGTGACCCGCTGTACCAGGTCCATTTCTGCTTTTTAAACATCATTTTTTAAATTACTTCTGTTGTTGTACTGCCTTTGAGTTACTATGCCTTTGTGAAGCAATCCCATGACCTTGCAATCTGGTGTGGGCTGTGGGGTGGTTTGAGGGGGAGACACTCCAAGGTAATGGAACCGTATATAAATTGGCCATGTTTAGGCCTTCTGTATAAGCTAAGTCCATAGATATTATTTTTTTTGATAGTTTACTTACTTGATTGTTTTCTGTTCTTGTTAGTGTTCCAGTTATTGTGGCTAGGCAACTAAGTTCTGGATAAGATATGTAATTATTACATAATGATCTCCTATAGTGTTTCTTGGCATTATAAGGAAGTATGCTGTATTGTACTTTTATTAATTTATGAAATATGAGAAATAAGTAATAAACATAAATTTAAGAAGACATTATCACTTTATACCTCTTTTGGTTTCTTTCTCTGCTTTTTGATGAAATTTAATCCATTATAGCATTTATCTTTAACCTTGGTCAGGTTCCAAACTAGTGAGAACTACAGGAAACAAGCATAGTTTCTTAGCGTCCATATTCTTTCATTTTACAAATATATATTTAATCTCCTTTTTTTTTTTAAGTCATTCTACTTTGCCTTAAGGGAGTGGTCTTGAAGAGAAAAGTCTTTAATAAAGTTGTGAGCATCCATAGCATTAGATGAGAAGCATCATGTTAGGAGAGTGTTGGGGCGAAAGTTCTTGCCTCACTCTGATCAGATGTTCCAAGCTATTTTTTCCTTGTTGATTCAGAACAACAAATACTGAACAACCTCAGTTCTTCTTCTGGCTCATGTTTATTTATAGCAGAGATATGAAATATCAGTCCAGTGGGCAGTTTTGGGAACGTGTTTTTCATAGAGATGCTGTTAAACTCCAAGGAAATCAGAAAATGAAGGGATCTGGGTGATTCATTACATTGCAACGCTCTGCTTTCATATGTACCTTACGCACAGGTAATCTACAGGTTAGAGACCACCATTTCTAGGTCATCTTTTCCTTTAAATTATATTAACTACGTAGTAGTAAGTTTCTTGTTTCTTTTGTCTGTAACAGGATTATATCAGTATTTTTAAAAAATATACCGTATTTATGAGATTTGCCATCTCTGAGTCATAAAGTAAGAACATAGACACAGAAATAGAAATGTACCAATTCCTTTTCTCATGGAATTTATCCACTCGTTCAAAAAATAATTTTTAATTAGTTTGATTAAAAACATTTTGAATATTGGATATCTTAGGCTTCGCGTGCTAGGTACTCAGAAAACCAAGAAGACATAATCATCGTACTTGCAAAGCTTAAAGCCCAGTGGGGAAGAGCAACACGAAAGGAACAAAAGCACAGTATAATAAGAGCTGTCACAGAGTCACATGCCATGGGGAACTCACTTCTCTGAGCTTCAACTTCCTTATCTTTTATGGGAGAAAGTATTTCATGAAGCCGTTTTGGAGCTTAGCTAAGGAAATGCATGTGAAAACATTGTAAAATTGTAAAGCTGTGAACATGTCTGTTGTCATTTTTTTAAAAAATAGAAGCTGGTAGAATGTTTATCCTGAAACTATATATATAATTAAGGGATGATGGTTAAATTGAGGGAAATGGTGCACCTCCATGTCAAGTACAGTCTCTACAAGAATGGTTGAGATTGCTCTCATTCCAGCAATCATTTCATTGGCGTTTATGCTAAGTGGTGATGACACTGGGAACAACACAGCTTTGTTTGACATCTCACATTATTGTCAGCCTTTCTTGGCACCCACAGTGTGTTTTTACTGTATCTCATTAATAAGAATATGTTGAGTCTCATGGCATGGGAATAAATAAAATGCCTGTTTTTATGGTTGGTTTCTAGTGTCTTTATAGCAATCTCTCAGTATTTCTGTTTATTGTTATTCCTCCCCTGTCTTTTTTTCCATTAGTTCTTTAAAGATAGGGAGATTATATGTTCCAGTTTGCCTGGGACAGTCCTAGATTATGCCTATTGTCCTCTCGTTCCATCTATTTAGTATTTTAGCACTCTCAAAAGCATCCCATTTGGACCTGAAGTTATCTGGTCACCCTGGCTCAGGGCAGAGAAGAAAATTAAATGAGGAGCCAGCAAATTAGTGGAATTATAAAGATCTTTGATAATTGACCTCAGTCACTGAGCTGATTTACAGAGTGTGGATTTAGTCTGGTAATATCCTAGAATGCAACTTACAGATTTAAGTCAGTAGTGTCTGTTTGTAGCAGGTCTCTTAATGTTAAGACTAAAGCTTGTGTTTGTTCACTCTGGCACAGAAGAGTAGCTTTGACACTTCAACAGTTTTCACTATAGCGTGGCTTGTTGGAACTTGAAGATGGACGTTCCTTCTTCAAGGCCCATCAAGGTTTTCATTCAGTGTGAGCGTATGCATTAAGCTGGTATTGATCCTGTTTTTGACCATCATTCACCCAGGGCCCCCAAGCAAGGGGGCAGTAACACATGTCTGTCACCCTATCCCCACCTGTGCATCTCCCTTGGTGTGCCCATGGGGATGGGAGTGGATGCAGATTGGAGGGGCCGCCCTGCATTGCAGCATCTGTGCCTCACCCCCTTCTCCCTTTAGAACAAGAAGGCAGGATTGAAAGGTCCAACAGCTTTAAAGAGAGAAATTCTGCAGTCCTTTGTTTTTCATAACAAAGAAGAAGGTGCCTCTTGGGGTGACTGCGTACAATCCCTAATATATTAATAATAGAATAAAATTGTCCCTTCCTGCCAGCATTAAAATGAAATTTGTATAAAGATTGAGGGCATGCTTTACTATTTTATTATATACAATCCTAATATTTTCATTGCAGTGCAGTTTGCAAAAAATTCAATGCAGATTACTCTTACTTAAAATCAAATTCATAAATCTGCCTTTCTCTGTCGACAGCTATATTGGAGTTTGGGGTTGGTCTCCATGCTTATTAGCCCCAAAGAAATGTATATGATTTAAGTCTTACAAAGTGAAAGGGAAAGAAATAAAGAAAAATCAATAAAATGGGACATTTTTAATGCTATCCCCATTTTACTCTTCAGCAAGGGAAAAACGGCGTAGGGATCTATATTAAAACAGTGCTGTTCATGCTTCAGTGTGGGATCTTGCTGTGCAGATGCCGACTGAGTAGGTCTGAGGTGGGAGCCTAAGATTCTGCATTTCTAACCAGCTCTAGAGGATGCCACTGGGTGCAGCTGGACCACAGGCCACAACTTGAGTAGCGGGTTGTCGGGAAACATATGCTTCAGCTGGCTCTGACTTCTGCACCATGTGCAAGTTAGGGTGGCACAGACGAGACCCTCGACTGTCAAGAATAGCTGTGTTTTAGTTAGGGTTAGAGTGAGAGGGACTGCCCAGACCGTTATTAGGGCTTTAATATTGTCCCCAGTCTCTTTAAAAATCTTAAGGTTAAGCTGGGCATGGTGGCGCATGCCTGTAGTCCCAGCTACTTGGGAGGCTGAGGCAGGAGGATTGCTTGAGCCCAGGAGTTTGAGGTTGCTGTGACCTAGGCTGACACCATGGCACTCTAGCCTAGGGAACAGAGAGACTTTGTCTCAAAAAAAAAAAAAAAAATCTTAAGGTATCCCCTGCAGAGGCTCCCAGTGTTTCTGCTAATGAAATGAATAAAGAAATAGATACTCCGTGGATTTGGAATTCCAGTAACTGGCTCATTTTATGTCTATTAAGGGCTGTGAGGAAAGGAGTGGAGGGGAGGGGGCGGGAGACGAAGAAAATAGGAAATTAGAGGAAATTTAGAAAGGAAAGTTCCATTCCCTCCTGGTTTCATCATAGGAAAAAGATTGTTATGTGCCTTCTTTACACCTCTAAATAAAGTGACAGGACCCCCACTAACTAGTTTGCATGACTATGTTCTGGCTCTTTAACATTCTTTATTTCGCAAAATGTCCTCATCTACAGAAGGAAGGATTTGGATTTAGGTGGTTTTCAAAGCCCCTTCAATTGTTTAAAGCATCACGACTAAGAATTTTATGATCATACAACACTAAATGTACTACGTATGTCTTTAAGAATGTGCTTTTATTTCTGTAAGGGCACTCCAAAGTAAGTGTGCATGTTAATATAGACACATTTTATATTTTCTCCTACATTCCTTGTTCTCTTCCTTTTAAAAAGTCTATTTTGTTTCATGGCTTCAAAATTTCTGAAAAATTTTCCATCTTTTTATATAGTCCTTAGTTAGCTGTAGTAATTTCTGTTTCTACGATAGTAATTTAAGAAACCTGACCTCACAGTGGCAGCAGTAGCTAGAAATTACTTCTGTGATCTACAAGCATTTTCCTTAAGCATCTGCTTTTTTTTTTGGGGGGGGGGGGTGTAAGTACTACATATTAGATAAAGTACTGTGTTGAGAGGATAAAGGAATGCTTGTTCCAGAAGTTACCTTGGGTCCAAGTATGTTCTTTACTAAGTGTGTTCCCTCAACATATTGACCTTTTCAGTCTTAGAAGAGCAGTCTGAAATTTATTCACATCTCTGTTCTGACTAATGGTACACATCATGCCCCGTGTAATATAATGAAACACTCTTAAGTAATCAAAGATTGCTAATTCTTTACACTTGTGGATGACAAAATTAAAACTTTTCTATAAATTTACCCCCATAGATAAAGTTCATATTATATACAGGGGTTGAGTGTTATAAAATATAAATTGCTCTGAGCCAAGGATGAAGAATAAACAGAATCCCACGTTGAACAAGTAAAATTGCTATATTAAATTCAAACTTAATGAAAACACACAAATAGTATGCAGAGGTTTTTGATACATTGTTTTGAGGATGTGTTCACTGTATTCAAAGCCATAAATTTAGGAATGGAATCCAGTTAAACTGACCCTCACCAGAGGGTTTTGGTGAGAATATAAATTGATACCTTCTTTCTGGAGGACAACTGACATCATCTGTCAGAATATGTAGGCTGTACCTTTTCATCTTGCAAATCTACCTCTTGGTTTACCCATAGGGAATTATCAGACAAGTATACAAGCTATATATAAAAGTATGTTTATCAAAGTGTTTACAATGTGAAAAAATTGGAAACAATCTAAATATAATCAAAAAAATATGGTACAAATATGAAAGGGAATACTGTGCAGCCTTAAAAAGTGATGTAGTTACTGTCTCAGAAAGATGACTATAATAGAAAGTTAAAAGTTATAAACTGACATTTGGGGAAAATATATACGTACACATGTTTATATAAGCACAAGGAAGAATTGGGATGCCACACACCAAAATGTTGATGGTAATGGAATTATAGCTGATTTTTCACTTTCTCTTTTACACTTTTCTTTATTGTTGAATATTCTGTACTCTTACAAAGAGGAGGGATAGAAAACTTAAGGGGTGGAGAAACAGCTGCCACTCTGGGAGTTGAGTTAGAGAAGAAGCCAGAGCCTGGGTGTTTCAGCATCTCTTTCAGTGTTGACTGGTGGGAATTCTCTGAGCAATTGCTGCTGTGCCAGAGGAGCTTACTGGAGGCAGCTGGGGCCTGGGAGGCAAGGCCTGTGTCCTGCTGACCTATACACAGCATCCCATATGGTCTGTCTTTATTTGGCAACATCGGCCCAGGGGAGCCTTATGTTCCCCTTGGGCCCAGGATTTAGAAGAGCATAATAATCATAGAATGTCTGTGAGGCCTGGAATTTTCATTAGGGCTGGCCCAGCCCAGCCCAGCCCAGCCATAAAGAATATGAGGCTCAGAGCATTTAAGTACCTTTCCCAGAGTGGCGGAGGTGGTTCAAGACAAATGGTTCCCAGGCTTCTTTCTGGTCTGTCTAGTGCTGCTACTTTGCATATCTCCTAGTAGCTCTGCTGTGGCGGGTGAGCCCCAATTCTCACAAGCAGTTTTTATTATTTTTTTAATTATTATTATTTTTTTGAGACAGAGTCTCACTTTGTTTCCCAGACTAGAGTGAGTGCCGTGGCATCAGCCTAGCTCACAGCAACCTCAAACTCCTGGGCTCAAGCAATCCTACTGCCTCAGCCTCCTGAGTAGTTGGGACTACAGGCATGCGCCACCATGCCCGGCTAATTTTTTCTATATATATTAGTTGGCCAATTAATCTCTTTCTATTTGTAGTAGAGGCGGGGTCTCACTCTTGCTCAGGCTGGTTTCAAACTCCTGGCCTCGAGCAATCCACCTGCCTCGGCCTCCCAGAGTGCTAGGATTACAGGTGTGAGCCACCACGCCCAGGTCACAAGCAGTTTTTAAAGTCAGAGAAAGAGTTTCCAGGTAAGAGAATGGTTTTTTTTGTTTGTTTTTTGTTTTTTAAATCATATATGTTGAATTGTTAGGTCTTTTGTCTAGATCTGTGTCCATCAGAATACATGGAAACTCAGAGGTTGCTGACTTTCCTTGGGTCTGGCCTCTTTTGGATATCTAATAAAGGCTGCAAAACCGCTGGCTTGAACAACGGGTGTTGGCCGAAAACCTTAAAGCTTGGCATTTCATTTTGGAGGTTTCAAGAGCCCTCTGACCTTGTTCCTGTGTTGTACATGTCCTGTGTCTTGCACTCCCCAAGTTCTCAAATAGTTCTCTTGTATTTGGAGATAATGGAACTATGACCTGGTTTTCATACTTTGGTAGTAAATATGTTTTTTGCCAAACAAAAAAACAGAAAGAAAGGATAGCAACTAGGAATACGAACAAGCCTCAACACATTGGACACTTAGTGTTTTCTTTGTTTACTGCCGCTGTTAGATTATTTTTCCAATAAAAGTAAAATTTTATAATTCTTTTTAATAATGCTACCACATTAGCACAACTGCTTTTGTTTTTGCAGTTAATGCAACTCTGCTCCTATCAGTCAACATGGAGATTTCACGGTTATGACCATACCGTCTTCATCACGCTTCTTTATCCTATTCTTTGGAAGAGGACAGTTCTTCCATATGAAAGACACAGGCTGAGACTCAAGATGAGGGCATCCAGTGTTTCTTTGTGCTTGTCACTGAAAATTAGGTGTTCGAATAAGAACAAGTAGTTTCCACCTAAAAGATGTAAGAGCTTTGAAAATGGGCTTGAATCAGCTAGAGGGCTTGTTAGCACACCAACCACTGGCCCACCTGGAGAGTTTCTGATTCGGTAGTCCAGGGCAGAGCTCAAGAATATGCGTTTCTAGTAAGCCCCCAGGTGATGCTGACACCCATGGTCTAGGGCAGCGGTCCTCACACTTCTTAAACAGGGGACCAGTTCACTGTCCCTCAGACCGTTGGAGGGCCGGACTATATATAGTTTTAAAAAAACTATGAACAAATTCCCATGCACACTGCGCACATATCTTATTCTGAAGTAAAAAAACAAACGGGCAAAAACACCTGCACGCGGCCCGTGGTCCGTAGTTTGAGGACGCCTCGCCCAGAGCCACACTTTGAGAAACAGTGGCCTAAAGAATAGGGTTCCTACAAGGCAGTGTGTTTTCTAGATTATGTTAATTTAAGAACATAAATTTCAACTCCATGTCAGACTCACTGAGTCAGAATCTCTGGGGGAGTCTTGGGATGCTTCATTATTATCAGATTTGGGGAAATACTATTGCTATCAAGTAAGCCCTGATAGAGCATCACTTGTTTCTAAACCACTCATGAGGCAGTAGAATTTTAGTGATAAACCATTGCATGTTTTCACCCTATGGCCCTGTCAGCCCCTAGAAGCATATACCCTGGCAGCTCCCTTATTTTAAGTGAATTTGAAGTCATCCTTATAAAACAAAAATATTTTTATTCTAGGTGCCAAATATATTGTGCAAAAGAGATACCAGAATACCTGCCTTCTGAGAATTTCCTGAAGTTTTTCTGAGTTACTTTTTAAAAGCATAGTCACAGTTTGCATGTGGGGTGGTGGGTGTGAAAGAGAGAGAAAGAGACAGAGGAAGGAAGAAGAAATGTACGTTTCTAGCAAGTTCCCTGGTGATGGTGATGCTGCTGATCTGGGGACCACATTTTGAGAAATAATAGAAAAGACCAATAACTCCCAAACGTAGCGCTTAGAGCAGGCGTCCTCAAACCACTGCCCGCGGGCCACATGCGGGTGTTTTTGCCCGTTTGTTTTTTTTACTTCAAAATAATATATGTGCAGTGTGCAGAGGAATTTGTTCATAGTTTTTTTAAAACTATAGTCCAGCCCTCCAACGGTCTAGGGGACAGCGAACTGGTCCCCTGTTTAAAAAGTTTGAGGACCCCTGACTTAGAGTCTCCTGGGGAGCTTTAAAAAATACTTCTGCCTGGGTCCCACCCCCAGAGAGTTATTTAGCTGGTCTGTGGTGGGGCTTGGACAGTAATTCCAATTATCGTCCATGGTTACGAACCATTGATGTAGGTCCCACAAGATTAAAGGTAAAGGGTTGAGAAGCTCAAGACCCGATGGGAAAAATAAGAGCTAAGCCAGCACTTCTCACACTTCAGTGGGCATGCGAGTCACCTGGGGATCTTGTTAGACTAGATTCTGATCCTGCAGGTCTGGGGTGGGGCCCATAATCCTGCTTTCTTAGCAAGGTGCGCAGGGGCCCACACTTTGAGTAGCAAGGGGGTTAGAAAGTAACAAACCCATGTAAGTGTCTGCCAGCATGTAGTTTTTATGTTTATTTTTTAAAAATAGTGTAGAACAGCGGCCGGGCACGGTGGCTTACGTCTGTAATCCTAGCACTCTGGGAGGCCAACGTGGGAGGATCACTTGAGGTCAGAAGTTTGAGACCAGGCTGAGCGAGAGTGAGACCACCATCTCTACCAAAAATAGAAATAATTAGCCAGGTGTGGTGGTACCCACTTGTAGTCCCAGCTACTCGGGAGGCTGAGGCAGGAGGATCGCTCGAGACCAGTAGTTTGAGGTTGCAGTGAGCTGTGATGACGCCACTGCACTCTACCTAGGGTGACTGAGCGAGACTCTATCTCAAAAAAAAAAAAAAAAAATACAAATAAAAATACAAAAATAGTGTAGAACAAGTAAAAGCAGAGACAGTGAGACTTGAAACACCTTAAATTAGCCTGACGTGGTGGCATATTTTGCCATTACTCAACGTTTCCCTTTCCTTGATGACTAGAAATTTTTGTTTCTCCCTACCTGCCTACCTATAGCTTCAAACAAATATTTGTAAATCAGTTTTGCTTTAGTATGATACACAAACACTAACAACCCCCCCCCCCCAACTGGGTCCTAGTGTTCGCTTCCTCCTTGCCTCAGATGCCGCTCATGAGGTGTTACTGCCCAGGAGGATGAACAGGCCTCTCAGTTGAGGAGCTACTGGGCACTTGGCTCTTCCTACTGCCAGTTTGCACACTGAGGAGCCAGTCTTCTAGTGCGTGACAGGGCTTGACCTATGACTCTGGCATGAGTCCAGCCTTTCCAGCCTGGGTTGGGGGTGAAGCCTGTTCTTTGGCAGGCCCCATTCTCTGGCTGTCTTCCTAGTGCGGTGGGGTTGAGATATTGCCATCGCAGCCTTTCAGAAGGACAGTGAGGGAGAGGCAGGACCTCCACGTGAAGAGGATGGTGTTTACATCCCCGTTGCGGCATCTGCTCCTCCTGGCCTGTTGCTTTTCCCCAAGCTGAACACGGCAGAAGTGGTTGATGGCATTTGAATTGGTCCTCAGAGGACACGTCTGTAGCCTCTGACCATTTGAAATTAGTGGGGTTGACCCGGTGGTTCCCTCTTCTGCCTCCTCATGCTGACCAAGGAACACGGCTCTTCCTCCTGGGTGTGGCCTGTCATTGGTCAATCTGTCACTGTACTACTATTTTCCAGAGCATCCCTCAGCAGAATGGGCTGCCTGCCAGCAGGAAGCAAGGACTGTCCGTCATTTGCTATTTCTAAATGGCATCTCCAGGGCAGATGCCCCCATCCCCGCTGGCTCCCTGTGTCCTGGTGTTTGCCTGCCCTATGTGGGGGCCAGACATCAGCAGAACTCTTGAAGAATCGTGAAAGTGGTGCACTTGCCCCAGCAGGAAAGCCTGTGACAATAAAAAAGCAGGGACTGTTCTGAGTGTCCTGTATTAAAAAGGGAGAAAAGCTTAAGTGAGATTTATTTCAGCTAAAGGAAAGCAACATTCAGGTTTTGCTGGAACAGCTTGTATGACATGTGGAAGGCAGCTTGACCCTGAGTGTGGCTGGGCCCAGTGGATGCTAACTCTGCTTTTTTTTTTTTTTTTTTTTTGTGGTGAAAAGCATGCAACAAAGATTTACCCTCTTAATTTTTAAGTGTATGTTACAGTATTATTAACTAACTGTATGCACATTGTTGTATAACAGATCTCTAGAACTTTTTCATTTCGCATGACTGAAACTCTATACTCATTGAACAACTGCCTGTTTCCCTCTCCACACCCCCACCCCTGACCCCTGACCCTTGGTACCCACCATTCTACTTTCTGTTTCTGTGAGTTTGATTACTTGGACTTCTCATATAAATGGAATCATACAATATTTGGCTTTTTGTGACTGGCATTTTTTACTTAGCATAGTGCCCTTAAGCTTTATCCATTTTGCAGCGTATGACAGGATTTCCTTTTTTAAGGCTAAAAAATATTCCATTGGATGTATATACCACATTTTCTTTATTCATTTATCTGTCAGTAGATATTTAGGTTGCTTCTACATCTTGGCTATTGTGAATAATTCTTTAGTGAACATGGGAGTATAATATCTCTTCAAGTTCCTCTTTTAAATTCTTTTGGATATATATCCAAAAATAGAGTTGTTGGCTCATGTGGTAGTTCTGTTTCTTATTTTTTGAGGAACCTCTGTACTATTTTCTACAACTGTGGCACCATTTTACAACCCCCAATTTCTTTAAATGCTACCAACACTTGTTGTTTTTTGGTTTTTTTTTTTTTTTTTTTTTTGAGACAGAGTCTCACTTTATTGCCCAGGCTAGAGTGAGTGCCATGGCGTCAGCCTAGCTCACAGCAAGCTCAAACTCCTGGGCTCAAGCGATCCTGCTGCCTCAGCCTCCCAAGTAGCTGGGACTACAGGCATGTGCCACCGTGCCCGGCTAATTTTTTCTATATATATTAGTTGGCCAATTAATTTCTTTCTATTTATAGTAGAGATGAGGTCTCGCTCTTGCTCAGGCTGGTCTCGAACTCCTGAGCTCAAATGATCCGCCCACCTCGGCCTCCCAGAGAGTTTAGGATTACAGGCTTGAGCCACCGTGCCCGGCCATGTTTTTTGGGTTTTTTTGATGGTGGCTACCCTAATGGTTGGGAGATGACATCTCATTTTGTGGTTTTGAGTTACTTCTACTTTTTAAAATTTCTGAATTCAATCTCTGGTTACAGCTTTTCCCATAACCAATTTCAGTTGAAGTGCGTAGTCTATACTAGTAATACAGTTTAACATTGTGAGAACTTTCCTCAGGCAGCAGATTGTGAAGTACCTCCTGGGCTAGGCACTTGAATCCTTTAAAGTTTACCTTAAAGAAGTAGGAACTTTTATGTTCTTGGGAAGACACAAGAGAATCTGGGAAATTTCTATTTGGCATGGCTGAGTCTTTCTGCTTTAAGTAATAGAAAATAAAATTTCATAAAATGAAAAGGCTAATTATATCTTCAAGGTGAAATCCTCTATGTGAAGTCTGAATAAACCATCCCTAGAACCGCCAATGCCCCTTCCAGCTGATAATATAACTAAAGAAGCCCAGAGCTACGTCTCCTTACACATAGTAAGAAGCGTGAGCATAAGCAAACCACTTAAAAATAAGATCATTTATTGCATGTTAATGAGCTTTAGACCCATCGATGACTCTGTACTTAAAACCCAGTTTCCTTACTATAGGCAACAAGGCCAAGTGTATCTTATAACCTAACCTCTTCTTACCTCTCACCTCAGCCCAGTCTGTTCTCTCCCTTTCTTGATAAACTCAGATGCTCAAGTGCATGGAGCTTTTCCTTGCCCTAGAAGCTTTAGATCATTCTTTTACAGAAAAAAACAAAAAATCATAATTTTTAAAACCACTTCATCAATTTTTACTTCTATGGCTTTTACTTTTGATGTGTCATGTCTAGAAATCTTGTCCAAGCCCCAGGTCCTAAAGATCTTCTATGTTTTCTTCTGAAGTTTTATGGTTTTTTGTTTAGATTTAAGACTTTGATTCATTTACAATTAATTTTTATGTAAGAGTCATTATTTTGCCTAAGTGTCTGCTGTAGCATTATTTGTTGAAAAGACTTCCCTTCCTTGTTTGAATTGTTTTATATATGCCTCTGTCAAAAATCATGTGGGTACAATTGCGTGGATCTGTTTCTGGTCTCTGTTCTGTTCCATGGACCATTTTTATCTTCCACCTTCCCTTTAGTTTACTCCTACCCATCCTTCAGGTCTTAGCTTCAATGTTATTTCCCTACAGAGACCGCTGAGGACGAACCAGTTCCATCTGCATAACCTCAACTTCACCCCTAAAGAGGAGTTACCTCTATTATTCTCAATATCCATTTCTTCTCCCATATAGCATTTAGCATAACATATTCATAATCTGTATGTGTGTAAAATTCCTGCCTGTAAGCCTCAACAAGGCAAGGACCAAGTTTATTTCCTTTACTACCGAAGTGCCCAGCACTATGCCTACTGCATGCTGAGTGCTCAGTCTATATTTTTTTTTAATAAATGAATGAAACACAGTCAAGCTTCCTGGGAGATATTTTCTAAATCACTGGGTACCATTTTCTTATAATCAGAGGACATTCCTGGCTCTTGGAGGCTTAGGGCTTAATTTTTTTCCTAATTAACCCATTTTTAATGGCAGTGATTTTGAAAACTTTTGGCCTACATCAGTTACCTAGAGCGTTACCAAAATCCAGATTTCCGGGCCCCAACCCCAGAGTTCCTGATTTTGGTAGGTCTGGGATGGGGCCTGAGAATTTGCTTTTCTAACAAGTTCCCAGAAGATAATGCTGATGCTGCTGTTCTGGGGATGACACTTTGAGGACCACTTTAAGGTTAAGAATCTGAGGCTGGCTGGGTACAGTGGCTCATGTCTATAATTCCAGCACTTTGGGAGGCTGAGGGGGGAGGATTGCTTGAGGCCAGGAGTTCAAGACCAACCTGGACAACATAGCAAGACCCTGTCTCTACAAAAAATAAAAAAAATTAGCCAGGCTTGGTGGTGTGTACCTGTAGTCTCACCTACTTAGAGCCTGAGGCAGGAGGATCACTCGAGCCCAGGAGTTCAAGGCTGCAGTGAGTTATGATCAAATTACTGCACTCCAGTCTGGGTGACAAAGCAAGACTCAACCTCAGGTTTGTTTTTGTTTTTTTTAAAAAAAGGAGACAGTATTGTGTGTCCCTTTTACTTAGTGACAATCCTAGGTACCCTTGAACTTGTCATTAACAGTATTGATCAATTTAAGAGTAATCATAGAGAAGGTTATATAAGAATCCAGTCCCAGAGGGAATTACAGGAAATTTTCTGCTAAAGCAGTAAATAAATGAGAACTGTACATTTTATTTATATAGGAAATAAACAAAAAACCTTTCAAACTACACTAAACTAACTGTCTTACGTCTGTGGCTGTTATGTTGTTGTTCTTTAATGTCTGAATAGGCAAAAGCATTGATATTTTAACCTACAATCTGCCACCAGTAGGAATTCTTGCTCAGAAAGAGCAAGGCTTCACCGATAGGGTCATATTTATAAAATTGAGGCTTAGGTTTCTGCTAGGGTCTGTTTTTCCTAAGCCTATTACAGGTAAACGAAAGCAAATAAATAAATACTATTTCATCATACCTCTACTGAGTCATAAAATTATTTTGTTTTGAAGTCAATGAAAAACCTTAAAGGGGGTTAACAAACAGGAAGAAACTTTAGTAGTTCTAATTTTCACTTGGACGTTCTTCTCCAGATTGTCTGTTGGTCCTTTTTTGCAGCAGAACAGCTGGTTGTCATGATCTCATAAACGGTCATCGTAGAAAATTTCCTGGAAAGAAACTCTGCAAGCGTCAGTTCTCTTTAAGTGTTCAGGAAGCTGTGTGAGTCCCAGAGACCCAGCTGGAGTAGACCCAGTGCAGGGCTCTGAGATGGTTTTAACCTGTTCACTGACAGCATAGCCATTGTGCATGCTCTTGGAAAGACACTGTCGTGTTTTCATGGTGTAGAGTGGACATGAATAGGCAGTGAGGGTCTGCAGGAGGGCTACACACACTCATGTCCACTTTGTGACATGAGGAGGCAGATTTTATCATGAGGACCCTTTTCAAATAAGGCAGAAAAGATGAATAAGGAATTGGCTTTTAGTACAGCTAATCTGTTAAGCACACTGCAAGCCTAAATATTCTTGGGGCCTACAGCACAGATCTCTAGTTAGATTATTTTGGGGCGGAGGGTGGGTGGGTATCTGGTTTGCTAATTGCTATATACTAAATGCCAAAAACAGTACAGTCCCTGGCTCATAATGGGAACTTATTTTTTGAATGAATGGATTTATTTACTGTTGCTTCTTCCATATTTTTCACTATAGCTGCATTTTAATTTGTTCCTGTGATAAATTTGTACCTCTTCCAGCTTCTTAACTCTGTTACCCCAAGGCATAAAGTTGTAAGCATAGCTGGACAAATCCCAACTTTTTTTTTCCCCAAAACTTCATAAATGAAAACCAGTATCCAAGTAAGATTCTAATTTAGGTCTGGATCCATATTTGAGATACCTCTATACTTCTTCCCTACTCAAACCAAGAAAATTATTTGCTGTATTTGCAGAAGCCAAATGGTGTTGGGTCATAGTAATTTGGTTGCAAAATAACCAAAAGCTAGTTAACATTACCCCTACTTGTCATGAGGTAAGAGCAATATTGGAAGTTAAAAGAAGATGGTCTCATGATGAACTATGAGTAATTGTCACTTTAACAATATTCTTTCAATCCATGAGTATGGACTATCTTTCCATTTTTTTGTCCTCTTCAGTTTCTTTCATCAGTATTTTATAGCTTTCCTTGTGTGGCCCTTTCACATTTTTGTTTAAATTGATCTTTAGGTGTTTTATATTCTTTCTACCTCTTGTAAATGAGATTGCTTTCTTGATTTCTTTTTCAGATTCTTCACTGTTGGTGTATATAAATGTTACTGATTTTTGTATGTTGATTTTATATTCTGCAACTTAACTGAATTTATTTATCAATTCTAATGTTTTTTTTTTTTTTTTAGCAGAGTCTTAAGGATTTTCTAAACATAAGATTATGTCATCAATATACAAGGCTAATTTGACTTTTTCCTTTCCAATTTTGATGCCCATCATTTCTTTCTCTTGCCTAATTGCTCTGGCCAGGACTTCTAGTATTATGTTGAATAAAAGTAGTAAAAGTGTGCATCCTTATTCCAGATCTTAGAGGAAAGGCTTTCCATTTTTTCCCCATTCAGTATGATGTTTGCTGTGGGTTTGCCATGTATGGCCTTTATTGTTTTGAGGTATGTTCCTTCTATATCCAATTTGTTGAGAGTTTTTATCATAAAGAGATGTTGTATTTTATCAAATGCTTTTTTAGCATCTATTAAAATGATCATATGGATTTTGTTCTGGGTTCTGTTAATGTTTATTCTGTTATGTTTATGTTAATTCTGTTAATCCCTATTGGTTGGCATATGTTGACCCATGCACCATCCTGTACATCCCTGACATGACTCTCACTTTATCGTGGTGAATGACCTTTTTAATGAGTTGTTGAATTTGGTTTGCTAGTATATTGTTGAGGATTTTTGTATCTATGTTTATTAGTGATATTGGCATGTGGTTCTCTCTTTTTGTTGTGTCCTTGTCTGACTTTGGTACCAGACTAATGCTGGCTTCTAAGAGTAAGTTTGGAAATATTCCTTCCTCTTCAGTTTTTGGAAGAGTTTGAGTAGAATTGGTATTAGTTTTTCTTTAAATGTTTGGTGTAGAATTCAGCAACAAAGCCATCAGGTGCTGGACTTTTCTTTGATGGGAAACTTTTAATTACTGCTTTGATCTCATTACTTGATATTGGTTTGTTGAGGTTTTCTATTTCATCATGGTTCAATCTTGTTGTATCCATGAATTTATCCATTTCAGCTAGGTTTTCCAATTTATTGGCATATACTTGTTAAAAATAGTCTCTAAGGGATTCTTTGTATTTTTGTGGTCTCTGTTATGTCCCCTTGTTCATTTCTGGTTTTATTTATTTGAGTCTTGTCTTTTTTTTTTTTTTTTTTTTTTTTTTTTTTTGTCTAGCTAAAGGTTTGTTGATTTTACCTTTTTGGGAAAAATGGCTTTTCATTTCGTGGATCTTCTGTATTGTGTTTTTAGTCTTGAAGTTATTTGTTTCTGATGTTTTTTATTTCTTTCTACTAATTTTGAGTTTGATTTGTTTAGTTCCTTGAGGAGCAGCATTAGATTATTTGAAGTCTTTTAACTTTTTTGATGTAGGCATTTATTGCTGTAAACTTCCCTCTTAGTACTGCTTTTACTGTATCCTGTAGATTTTGGTATGTTGTATTTCCATTTCATTTATTTCAAGAAATTTCTTAACTTCCTTCATAATTTCGTCATTGACTCCATTGGTCATTCAGGAGCACCTTGTTTAATTTCCGTGTGTGTGTGTGTGTGTGTGTGTGTGTGTGTGTGTGTGTGTGTGTGTAGTTTCCCAGGTTCCTCTTGTTGGTTTCTAGTTTTATCCCATTGTGGTCATAAAAGATACTTGTTACGGTTTCTACTTTTTTTAATTTGTTGGGACTTGTTTTATGGCCTGAAATATGGGCTATTCTGAAGAATGTTTCATGTGCTGATGAAAAGAATATGTATTCTGCAGCAATTGGGTGAAATGTTCTGCAAATGTTCATTAGACCTATTTGGTCTAATGTGTAGTTTAACTGCGGTGCTGCTTTGTTAGTACTCGGTCTAGATAATCTGTCCATTACTGAGAGTGGGGTACTGAGGCACCTAGTATTATTGTATTGTAGTCTATCTCTCCCTTTAGATCTATAAATATTTGCTTTATATACTTGGGAGTTCTGGTGTTGGGTATATAGATATTTGTAATATCCTCTGACTATATTGACCTCTTTATTATTATATAGTG
>VSMD01096321.1:0-41378 GCA_008750895.1 Mirza zaza
GGGGGGAGAGGGGGAAAGGGCATTTATTGAAACCTTAAAATTTGTACCCCCATAATATGCTGAAATTAAAAGAAAAAAAAGAATTACTAAGGAGTAATATATGGAACCCGTCTTAGTCCACTCATGCTGCTATTACAAAATGCTTTAGATTGGGTAATTTGTAAATAATAGGCATTTCTTTTTCATGGTTCTGGAGTCTGGGAAGTCCAAGATCAAGGCACTGGAAGATTTGGTGCCTGGCAAGGCTCACTGTCTGCTTCCAAGATGGTGTCTTGTCACCAAGTCCTCCAGAAGGGACAAACCCTGTGTCCTCACATGGCAGGAGGGCAAAAGGGACTAGGGTACTCTTGTCAAACTATTTAATAAGGACACTATTCTCATTTATGAGAGATGTCTGACCTTTTAATATAATCATGTTGGGTATTAGGTTCCAACATATGAATTTTGGAGTGACACATACATTAAATCCATAGCGGGACTCAATTAAGTTTGCTAGACTCAGCAAACAAGAATACATGTCTGGTTAAATTTAAATTTCAGATAAACGATACATTATTTGTAGTATAAGTATATTCTAAATATTGCATGGGATATACTTATATCAAAAAAATTAGTCATAAAAAATGAACATCCCATGCAATATTTAGGACATACTTAAACAACAAATAATTTGTTCTTTATCTGAAATTTAAATTTAACTGTAGTCCTGAATTGCAGCTGGCATCCCTAGGCTCAACGTTTCCAATCAGGGCTTATCAAAATGCAGCAGAAGCATCTCTACTTCTACCTGGTTACAACCCAGCTCCCTTGTCCCTCCTATCTATATAGTGAGAAAATTGGTATAGGGGGTGACCATTGTCAACAATCTTATGGGAGGAGCACTGTGGGGGTGGGGGAGAGAGAGAAAGAGAGAGAGATTTTTCCTATCCCTCCATGCAGAGGAGGAAAGGAGGTCTGCATTTTCCTGTCTAAAGCAAAAAAAGTGCAATGTCCTTGAGAGCACATGTAAGGCTGGAGGTAACTGCTCTGCAAGAAGAGATTTTTATTCTCTGTTTGGGCAGTGACCTTGCTGATTTGCTCCTGTGCCTATTGAGCAGGGGGAAAGAGAGCAGGGAGTGGGGAGGAGGAGGGCAGGGAAGCTGACCACTCCCACCATTTGGCTTGACAAAGATGAGCCCGGCGGTCAAGGGGATGCCGCACAAGGTTGTTGAGCTTACACTGGTGCTTTGATGCACTGCCCCAGAGAAATGCTGGTTAGACGAGGGGTCCTAGCTGCAGAGGTCATGGGGAGTACACTGGGAGAGTCTGAGGTGCCGGGCGCTGTGGAAGGGTGGAGATGGAGCTGGATTCCCTACTTCAGGAAACCATGGCATAGGGAGAAACTTCAAGTCTCTCTGAAGACTCGCCCCCCTTTGTGCTTGTAAGCACTGGGAGGACCAACACTGGATCCTGAGGTCTTGGGGGCCAGAGGTGAAGGCCAGAGAAGAAGCCATAGGCAACAAGAAGAGCCAGTGTCTTGTGGCCAAGTAAGCGATGATGGTTCTACTCTCCTTCCCCGCTTCTCCTGCTGTCCCTCAGCTGGAGAACCTCAGAGAGGTGGTGCCTAGAGGGAGGGGGAGGGTGTGTGCAAAGCACACCTTCCCCTTCCCCTCTCTGTGCCTTCAGCAGCAGGCCTAGTGGGGGGGGGGGTGCGGAGAGCTTTGAAGTGAACACAAAAGTGAAATTTCAAACTGATCCAGACCAATTTTAATAATGAAAATTGATGAAATAGTTTGGAATTTCCCCAGGATGTTGTTAAGAGACAGAAACTGTGGATTTGATAAAGTAGGAGTTAAAGCAGAAATGGGAAAAAGTAGAACTCTTTTATATCTATACTCTGATGAGAAAAAGTGCCCGATAAACCAATTCTATCTAGCAAAATGGCAAGCAAGAAGGGTAGAATCCCTGTAAGGATGTTACGGCTGGAGCTGCCAGACCTGCTGCCCATGGAGGAGATGCGATCTAGCCACCCTTGCCTGCCAACACCACGTGGTGAGAGTGTGAGGTGGAGTGGCACCTCCACCATGCCGGTGATGCCCCAAGAGTCCTCCTTACTGAAAATTCATAATCACAGCTGAGCCTGGACAGGGCAGGGAGACCTCACTTTCACACTGAGAGTGGATTTGAGAGTGTGGGAATAATAAATGAATGAATGTAGATCATTTTTAAATGAAGTTTTGCAAATGGCTCGGTGCAACCAATGAAAGTCTAAGTTGGAGAACTGCACCAGTTGCCATTTAAATCATCTCTCTTTGATATTTTGGAACTATTTCTGCTTATATTTAACACTGATGTGAGTGTATGTATACATAAATACATCTACATAAAAAATGTTGTCGGTGTGATGGATTCTGCTTTTCTCTTCTAGTTCCGGTTGGATTATTATGAATAAAAGTTTCTCGGTGGAGACTCTGCCAACAGTTGTGTTGATGCTCTATGAGGCAGACTTGGACCCGGTTCACGTTTCCACGCTTGCATTTGCCCTGTAGGGCTTAGTGTGGTAAGAACTTGCCTATGTCAGTGAAATGTGAAGCCCTGACTCACAGGTTGCTGCTTGGAAGCAGTCGTGATGAAGAAAGCCAGCCCCATTTTTCCATAGTCGATTCCAGCTGATGATCCTTGCTCTAAGCGCTGCTTTCTTCATCCCCTTTCCCACCATGTCAGACACAATGCCTTACTGTTCTTGCTGCAGAAGCTGTCACAAGTATTTTTCCAGCTTGTGAATCCATGATTTTTTATTTTAAATTTTGGATAAAAATATTCAAATTGATCTTGCAAATCAGAGTTACAATAACCAGTCCTTTCCCAGATACCATTATTGCCACAGTCAACATGGGCTATCGCAAGTTTGCAAGCGTGAAGGCAAGAGGCAGTATTTTAAAATCATGGTTGTACTGAGTTGTATTGAGTATTGAGGTTGAAAGCAAGGTTAGCAAGATTCTCTTTTTCCTGGCTGGAATTGTTAGGTAGGGTGTTTTTAGGAGAGGATTATTGCTAAATAACCTATATCTTCTGTAGCTTTGTGACCTGGAGAAAATTACTTAACCTCTTTGTACCTTAGTTGTATCATATTTAATGAGGATAATAATAGTTGGTGTGGAGATTAAATGGCCTTTTATATTTCTATATCTAGGTACAGGTATAAGCCCAGACAAAGACACAGATATAAATATCTTAGATCTATTCCTAGGACATGGAAAACTCTCAATAAATGTTACCATTTCTATTACTGCTATTATTGTAATTATTATTAGTATTAGTTTTCAAAAGAGTAGGAGGGAGTACAGCATAGTAGAAAGAGTACACATAGGTTTTAGAGAAAGTAAATTCTCAGGCCATGGCTTTGGCATGTCCTGTGAGAATTTGGACAAGAGAATGACCTCTCTAAGGCTAAGTTACCACATCACCAAATGGGTACAATCATACCCATGGTGTAGTGTAATCAATGAGGATAGTGAACATTGAATTAGAAAATGTTTACAAAGTGCCTGGCACCTATATATTAGCCCTTCCTCTGTTTTCAGAGGGCCAGCAAAAGACATTGAGTTTGCATTTTTACATCTATTTCTTTGTCCTAACACATTTCACTTCTGTCTTCCCTCATTTTGAGGAGATAAAATACACAATTTTTCTGTACCCAACTTCACCTAATTCTCCTGTGGCAAGATTAATAGATCACTTGTACTCAAATAATCAGGTTGAAATAACTCATCTTTGTTTTCTAAAACCAGCTGAGTCTCGCCAATTATTTTAGTGAAGATTATGCGCCCAGGTGAACAGGTGAGAGTGATTCTGTTTTTCCTCTCAGAACCTTCCAATGGAATAGCATAGTGCAGGCCAATGCCTTAGTCAACCCCAGATGGTTTGACCTTAGGGCCCTCCCCCACCTTAGGAAACACTTGGGACACCCTGGTGGATAAAAAGGTTAATTCTCTGCTAGAGGAGCCCTGGGCAGGTGGCAGGGAACCAGTGATGCTGTACTTTGGCCCTACACTGGAATCACCTAGTGAGCTTTGAAAAATCTTCACGCCCAGGTTCCATGCCAGGGCAATAAAAATCAGAATTGTAAAAAGATATCCAGGTGGTTTTGATATGGAGATGAGATGGAGAACAACCATCATGAGTAACTCAACTCAGACCTTCACTCACTGGGAAAATGCTTTTGTAAATAAATGCCCTTTAACAGAACTTCATAATCATATCTATTTAATGTGCAATAACTCTTCTTGTTTTGTAGGCTAACAAGCTATTTTGAAACTCTAATAAATTTTATTGAAGTATTAATTCACATAGAATAAAATGCACCTACTTAAAGTGTGTAGTTCAATGAGTTTTGACAGATATATACACTCACGTAACTGCCACCACAATCAAGACATAGAACATTTCTGTCATACCAGAAAGTTCCCTCGTGTCCCTTTGCAGTCAACCTTTGCCCAAACCCAACCTCCTGTCTCAGGAAATCAGTGATCTGTTTCCTGTCACCACAGATTAGTTTTCCTTATAGTAGAACTCCATATAAATGGGATCATACTGTATATATTCTTTTGTGCCTGTCTTCTCTTGCTATTAACCATGTTGTTGTATGTATCAATGGTCTGTTCTTTTTATTGCTAAGTTATATTCCATTCTGTGACTATATCACCATTTGTTTATTCATCACCTTTTGATGGACATTTACCCACCTATTTTTAGTACCACTTTTTAAATTATAATTCTCTCAATACTTTTCCTCTCATAGCTATTTTATAGTAAAAATGGAGAAGGTAATATTTCACCAGAGCTCAATTTTCTGTAAATTCCTGGATTAGGTCTAAGCAACGTATTTAGAGGTAATTGGGAAAATTATCAAATTGCTCTCCCCAATATAAAATAGAGTTACCCAGCCATGCCATCTGTTTCCCTGAGCTTTCAGAGCCATTGGCTTATGTGAAGCCATAGGCATTGTTTGCCCCAGGTTGTTTCATTGATTCTAGGTTGCTATTCATTTCATATGGTCAAGGTCAGTTATTCATCAAGAATTAAAGTGGTTCATTTCATAATCTTTCTTTGGTCTTTTGACTTAACTTTTGTGTTTATTAATATTACAACAAAAGAATGGACAGGTTCAGCTTTGTAGTTGATTCATAAAGCCCTTAAAACATCTCCAACATGCTAACTATTACCCAGAGGTAGTTTTATAAAGCTGGCTTGTGATATATATACACACATGAGTATATTATATATGTATATATGAGAAATATAGTAAATATATACATAGTATATATGAAAATATATATGTAATATAGTATGTATATAACTCTATATACATCCTTTTTATTTTATATTAGAAAATATAGACATTACTATGACAATAAAACCTTCTTTTAACATTATTTTTATTGGCTACATATTAATATTTTGTGTGTATGTACCATAATTAACTTAATTATTCTTCTGTAATTAAACTTTTAGGTTCTACTTTTTTCCCCAATGTAAAAATGCTCCAAAGAACAAATGTGGGCACATTTTTTCTGTATTGCTTTCTTTGTCTCGACTACTCTTTTTGATTTTTTTAAAAAAGCACTTGACACCCTCACCTTGGATTTTCTTTCTTTCCCTCTACAGTGAATAGATGTCTATGCTAGATCACTGATATAAATATTCACTTCTAAGAAGTTTTCTCATATCTAGGAACTCTGGAGAAAGTCCAGAGGCCTTTCAGTACTCTTGGACTTATGTTACAAAGACTTTTGCTGTTCAACTTTCTTAGCAAGCCCTCCATCCTCACACCAAAGCTCATCCATGTTAAGAGTGATATCCTGTATCATAAATTTCAATATGTCACAGGGGATTCTAGCTCAGGCCATGGTAAAATAGAATGTAGAATTGGATGATAGGGAAACTCAACATTCTGGAAAAATTTACGATGATAGTCAATAACAAATAATTTTTATTCTATACAATTTCAAACATCTGGTCATTTTGTTTGTAGCAGGGGAATTTATTTTACCCATATTATTTACAAATTAAAAAGGCCAGCGTTTGTTCTATAGTATTGAACAAACAGGAGATTTAAATCAATGCATGGGATATTCATGTTCCTGCTTATAGCTAGTCATGGGCAGACTTCTCCAATGATAATTAAGTTTATTCCAAAATCTTGTTTGGTTGCTTTCAACAGAATTTTCCTGAGGGCCTCAGCAGGTGGAGACAGTCACTGGGTAACAAGCGTATTCACATACAATGTTTATGGTCTAGGAAACGTATTCTCAGGCACTGAATGAGGTAAAGTAGCATTCTTTTATTAATCTGGATTTTGTAGTTTATTCTTAAATCTTCTCTTTTTCATCACACTCTTTGCTGGTAGGGTCAGTACTGTGAAGATGGAGAGAAATGTGGGGCCAGTGGCCAGGTAGCTACTAGAAATGTTTACTTTTTTGGTATGTAATTATTTATAAATGATAGGATATAAGAAGATAAAACATACTTCCCATGTTCGAAAAGAACCCCTTGGAAACACAAATTATGAGAAATTCCTGAAAGAAGACTGCTAGAGAAGACAATATCCTGATTCTGTATATGAACTGACATAAGTCCTAGGTTCATCCCCGAAGAGTACCTGGGTGGAAAAAACCCAAAGAAGGACAGCAAAGGCTTTAAGAACTGAAAAACAATATAAGTCCCTGCCCAAATTCCAGATCAGTACCTGAGTGAAACATGTATGAGTCAGACCCAAACAGTACAATGAAGGTTCTGAAAGCTGAATTGACATTGAAATCACCATGCACAAAAGATGAGGAAGAACCTGCAGTCAGACCCACATTGAGCTGATTGCCTGCTATAACAATAACAATAACTACAGAGCCCCAATCATCTCCTAAGGATTTTAATAGGGCCCATAATCTCACAACATAATATTCACATATCCTAAATAAAATAAATTAAAAATTATAAATTACTCAACAAAAAGATCCAGGAAGATCAGCCAAATGTTTTAAAAGGACTATGAGATGTTAAACATAAAATTACCCAGAAGTTAGAATTATAAAAAACTAAAAATGGTTGTTATTATAATATAATCAAATTCAACGAGGTAAAGGAGAACACTCTTGAAATGAATAGAAAGATAAACTATCTCAGCACAAAATAAAAAACTATAAAAAAGAAATAAATATAAATCTAAGAAGTAAAAAATACAATATTTGAAACAAAAATTCACTGACTGAAATCAATAGCAGAGTGGAAATAACAAGTGAGTCAATGAAGTTAAAGATATATCAATAGAAATTATCAAATTTAAACAACAGAGAGATAAAATATTTTTAAACATAAACAGGGCCTCAGGGACCTGTGGGGCAACATCACACAGTCTACTATTCACGTTATTGTAGTCCCAGAAAATTAGGAGAATGAGGTTTTTACAGAAAAAATATTTGAATAAATATTAACTGAAAATTTCTTGAATTTGGTGAAAGACATAAATTTACAGTATTAAGAAAGTCAGTTAACCCTAAATAGGAAAAAGTCAAAGAAAACCACCCAGAACCACCTACATTGAATTACTGTAGATTTTTTATCAGAAACCCTGGAGGACAGAAGATAGTAGAACAGCATATTTAAAGTAATGAAAGAAAAGAGCTATCAACTGATAATTATTAATATATATCTAGTGGAAATGTCCTTGAAGAACAATGGCAAAATGAAGACATTTTCAAATAAAGAAAAAAGTAAGAAAATTTATTACTAGTAGAACCACTCTAAAATAAATGCTAAAAGAAGCACTTTAAACTGAAAGGAAATGCTACAGAAGGAAATGTGGAATTTCATAAATGAAAGTAGAGCAACAAAAGCAGTATCTGAGGAAGCAGGCTTTTTATTTCTCCTCTAAGTTTTTTATTTTAATATATGTGACTATTCATAGCAAGTACTATTGACATCTGTTTGCTTTTCAATGTATTCAGATATGTGTAAAAAGTGTAATATTAATATAAAGGAGGGAGCATAAAATGACCTATAGGTTTGTAAGAATTTTCCATTTTCTATTTTATGGAAGTTGTAAAATGTTAACTCTAAATTTATTGTGAAAAAAAATGTATGTATATTTAAATCATCAGAATAACTGTAAAGAAATAATTCAAAGAGATGTCGCCAAAGAGCCAACAGGTCAATCAAAGTTAAATACTAAAATATATTAAAATAATCTAAAGAAAGGTGAGAAGAGAAGAACAGAGGGAGTAAAGAGAAGAACAGAGGGAGTAAAAAACAGAGGAAGAGAAACAGAAAATAAAATAATAAAATGTTAGCACTAAATCAAATCACATCAATAATCACATTAAACAAATGGTCTAAACACAATATTATGTTTGTTCTATGTCTAGTTTGTTGAGAATTTTTATCATGAAGGGATGCTGGATTTTATCTAATACTTTTCTGTATCTATTAAGATGGTCATATGGTCTTTGTTTTTAATTCTGTTTATGTGGTGAATTACATTTATTGATTTGAACATATTGAGCCATCCTTGCATTCCTGAGAAGGATCCCTCTTGATCATGGTGAATTAATTTTTTGATATGCTGTTTAATTCAGTTTGCTAGTATTAAATATATAATATTTTGTTGAGGATTTTTGCATCTTTGTTCATAAAGGATATTGGTTTGTAGTTTTCCTTTTTGGTTGTATCCCTTCCTGGCTTTAATATTAGGGTGAGACTGGCTTTGTAGAATGAGTTAGGGAGGATTCCCTGCTTCTCAATATTATGGAACAGTTTCGGTAGGATGGGTACCAGCTCGTCTTTGTAGGTCTAATAGAATTTGGCTGTGAATTCATCTGGGCTGGGGCTTTTTGGTTGCTGTTATTAGGAGTGTTTTTATTACTGTTTCAATCTCATTACTCATTATTGGTCTGTTCAAGATTTCTATATCTTCCTGATTCAAGCTTAGGAGATTGTGTGTTTACAAAAATATATCCATTTCCTCTAGGTTTTCCAATTTGTGTGTGTAGAGGTTTTCATAGTAGTCACTAATGATATTTTGCATTACTGTGGCATAAATTGTAATGTCTTCTTTTTCATTTCTGATTGAGCTTACCTATAACATTAATAGACAGTGATTATTGGATTGGATAAGCAAACAAACAAACACAATCACACAAGACCTAGCTCTTAATTATCTATGGTACCCTATTTTAAATATAATGATAAAAGTAGGTTAATGGTAAATAATGGAAAATATATACCATGCAAACACTAACCAAAAGAAAAGTGAAATGGCTATATGAATATCAAACATCATAGGCTTCACAACAAGAAAATTTCAAGGGATAAAGAGGGACATCACATAGTAATAAAAGGGTAAATTCACTAAAAAGAAATAATATTTACTTGAAAAGAGAGCTTCAAAATATATGAGGCAAAAACCAATGGAATTGAAATGAAAAGTAAACAATTTCACACAAATATATTGAAAGATTACCCTGAAAGACTTACTAGTATTACAGTTACTAATAGAATGAGTAGACAGAAAATTTGCAATGATATAGAAAACTGCAATAATACTATCAACCAACATGAATCAATTGGCATTTATAGAACACTTTACACAACGACAACAAAATTCACATTTTGTTTAAGTGCACATGGAATATTCATCACAGTATATAACATTCTGGGCAGCATAACATTTAAAAGAATGGAGGTAATGCAAAGCAGGTTCTCCGAACACACCATGTCTAAACTAGAAATTGATAAGTAAAAGGTATATGTAACATTCCTGAATATTTGGAAATTAAACCAAACACTTCTAAATAGCAAATGGGTCAAGGTAAAGTTTCAAGGGAAATTAGAAAATATTTAATAGATAGAATACGATGAAAATCAAACACAATGTGTCAAAATTTGTTTTTGTTTTGTTTTGTTTTCAGACTCCCACCCCAACTCTATCAATATTTGTGATAAACTGCTAAAGCAGTGCTTAGAGGGAAATTAATAGCATTAAATGTTTGTGTTAGAAAAGAAGAAAAGTCTTAAATCGATAATCTAAGATACCTACTTGGGAAACTAGAAAAAGAAGAGTAAATTAAACACAAAGCCAGCAGAAGGAATAAAATAATAATAATAGTAGACATCAGTGAAATTGAGCAAGGAAAATAGTAGATAAAATCTATGAAACTAAAAGCTGATTCTTTGAAAAGATTAACAAAATTTATACATTTTTAGCCATATAACAAAAAAAGAAGACATAAGCTACCTATATGAAAAACAAAAAAAAATCACTATAAACCCTATAGTTATTAAAAATAAGGGAAAAATAAATAACTCTATGACCATTTAACAACTTAGATAAAATAGAAATAGTTTTTGAAAGACACCAAAATTTATTCAAGCAAAGATAGATAACTTAAGAAGTCCTGTTTTTATAAAAAACGTTAAGTTTGTAATAAAAAAATCTTTTTAACATATAAAAATCCATGCATAGATGCTTTCATTAGAAAATTTTACCAGATATTTAAAGAGGAAATAATACCATTTCTATCAAATTTCTTCTGGAAACCAGAAAAACTGCGAATAAAATTCATTTACCTTGATACCACAACCAGATAGATAGATTACAATAAACAAAAACTACAGACCAATATCCCTCATGAAAATAGACATAAAAATCTTCAATGAAATTTTAGCAAAATGAATTCAGCATCATATACAAAAAGATAATCAATCATGATTAAGTAGGGTTGATCCCAAGAATACAAGTCTTGTTTAACATTAGAAAAGTCAATCAATATCACTCATATTAACAGATTATTGAAGAAAAATCATGTGATTCTATTAATACATTCAGAAAAAAACCCTTATAAAAATTTAATGTTCATATGTGATAAAATTCTTGGCAGACTAAGAATAGTGGTGAACTTCCTTAATACGGTAAAGGGCATCTATGAAAAACTTAACAGGAAACATACATATAATGGCAAATTTCCAAATGCTTTCCCGTTATGATCAGTAGCAAAGCAAGGATGTTTGGTCTTATAAGTCTTATTCAGCAACATACTGGAAGTCCTAGGCAATGCAATAAAGTGAGTAAAAAAAAAAGATATGTAAGTAGAAAAGAATGAAATATTATAAAACTATCTCTTCCACAGATGGCACAATGATCTATTTAAAAAATAAAAAGATTCTTCAAAAAAGATTCTAATGCAAATATGTGAGTTTAACAATTTCACAGGATATAAGGTGCATACACAAATATTAAACATATTTTGACATCTAGCAAGGAACAATTGGGAATAAAAGTTTAAAACAATGCTATTTATAATTTAGTCTAATTAAATTTGCACAGACTCTCAATGTTGATAGCTACGAAATATTTATGAAAAAAACTAAAAATTTGAAAGATGTTGAATATCTTTTCATACGTTTATTTGCCATTTGTATATCTTTTCAGTGAAATGTCTGATTATGTTTTTTGCCCATTTGCTACACTTGATCTTAGCCAAAAGACTGAGAAGCAATTTTGCCCATTTTCTAATACAATTTGTTTATTTATTATTGAGTTTTGAGAGCTCTGCATATATTATAAATATTAGTCCTTTTTAGCAAGTTAATTTTAAAGTATATGTGGAAAAGCAAAGAAACCATAATAGCTAAAAGAAAAACAAAAAAGAAAAACATTGGAAAAAATCACAGTACTGATTTCAATACATATTAAAAAATCACAGTAATGAAGATAATGAGGTATTGGTGAAAAGACAGACACATAGATCAATGGAATAGGAAGAGTGTCCAGAAATAGACTCACACAAATCTGGCCAATTGAATTTTACAAAGGTATAGAGGTAATTCAATGAAGAAAGGATAGCCTTTTCAACGAATGGTGCCGGAGCAATTGGACATCTATATGCTGAAAAACAAAAACAGAACCTCAAGCTTAGAGGGAATTCTTTCAATTTTATGCCACATATGAGTGATTATAAAAGTTTTATTCATAATTGCTCAAAATTGGAAATGACCCAGATGTCCTTCAGCTCGTGAATGGACAAGTAAACTGTGTTGTAACAGTACAATAGAGAACTACTTGGCAATAAAAAGAAACAAGCTATTGATACAAGCAATAACGTGGATGACTCTTATACGTATTAGGACGCATGTAAGAAGCCTAACTTACAAGACTAAATACAATACCATTTATATGATATTCTGGAGTAAATAAAACTGTAGGATCAGAGGGCAAATTAGTAGGTGCCAGGGTTCACGGTTTAAGGGTGGGGATGGTTTGAGTGTAAAAGGGAAGCATGAGGAATTTCTAGAGGGGATAAAGCTATTCGGTACCTTCACCGCAGTGGTAGTTATGCAACTCTGTATATTTTTCAAAATTCATAGAATAATACACTTCCAGAAAAAGTGAATTTTACTGTATGTAAATTTAAAAAATAATTTCCAAAATGGCAACCTAAATAGGTCTGTTGTTCTCAACCATTCTCTCCACCCCATATTTCCTCATCCATTCTACGTAAGTGGAAAACTGGGACAGGGAGAGCGGGGAGAATTGCTGCAGTCCTAAGTCACTGGCCTGGCAGGGAATGCTGTCGTGTGTTTTCTTCCCTACAGGGTGCTCTATTAGAGTGACGTGCAGTCGGATGTCTGTCTGTACCACCTTTGCTAAGTTTGCTGTCCTGTGTGTTTTTGAATAGGTGGAGAAGTGAACTAAAGAGATTTTAGTGTGGACAGAGAGGGAACCTACAGAACATCCTGCACCTCCACTCCTTGGTGTAACAAGGAGAAATGAGTTTAGCATGGGTGTGGCTGAGTTGTTTTTCTGCTACCCGTCCAGAAGGAAGAAGATTCTAACAGCAAGAGGCTATGGCAGTATGAAAGAATCTTTGAACATGTAAGAGAAATAAAATAATGATGCAATGTTGTGTAACTTCTATCACTGGCAATGCAATGCCAGGGCTGGTGACAAAAATGGATTCATCAGAATGAGGGGCACAGCTAAAGGAAAGTCAAGAGGTTTAGTTTTCTACCCATCTTAGTTCCTATGAAACTTCTCAGTAGAGAGGCTCTGCAGGTAATTAAAATCCAGGTTTTGGATTTTTTAGGAGAAGCCTTGGGCAAGAGAAGACATTTAAGATGGCTTAATTTTCAGCGCCGTGCCATGGTTACAGGTTTCAGGTTGGAGCGACCCTTCCTTGTCTCAGCCACACTGATCCTAATCCTTTCTTATTTCTTTCCTCCTCTACAGTGGCTCCTCTTAGTGTCATATAAAACAAACAACCAAACCAAATTCAAACAAAACAAACCTAGGGGACTGCTAAGGGGGCTGGGGTACAAGATAGCTTTGTTGTAGCTGCCTTTTCCTCACAAATCTACCTACCCCCATTTCTGTTTTGCTAAATTGAATATGTGATTGAAGTTTTAAAGCAGACTGGACATGTTAAATGGCCAGACCATTGAAAAGTATAGAATCTTCCCAAGATAAGTGACAGGAAAAGAGATTCGACATAAAAATGGTCAAAGAGAATGCCTGGAGAAAAATAAAATAAAATGGTTTCACAGTTGTGCTCCCTGCCGAGTTCAGACTGTTCGACAGACCTGCTTTATGTAGACGGTGCCTTTAGAATGTGGTTGTCATGACAGATGAAAAGCAGTCCTCCTTTCAACTGCTCTCTGCCTTCAAAGTTCTTGTACTCCAGGATTCAGTTCCAGACATAGAAAATGTTTCTTAGAGCAAGAGAAGTTACAAGATTGATTATAATCAATCTTGGGTACAATTTTGAGGCACTACCATCTCAGGATTTTAAACCAGGTCTGCCTTTGACTTTTAGGACACAAGACAACACACGGACGCTGTCAGTGTATCTATCAAATTCCAATTTTGAAAGCAGGCATTGAAATGCATTAAGTGCCCACAATGTGTCAGGACTAAGCTAGCCCTGAATATATACTCTGGCTTACGGAATTCCCACAGATGTATAAGGTGTAGATTATGATAAGAAGGTGAAAACTGAAATTACAGAGTGGCAAAATTAAAGCCTCGGATCTCCTTTCTCAGTCTGTTTAAAACAACAACAAAGCATTTTTTTTGTTGTTGTTAAATCCACTACTACCTCTGATCCAGCTCTCTTCTTTCATTCACCAAATGTCCTGACAAAGTGGAGCTGAAGCTGCAAAGAACTTTCTTAAATATTTGGGGATGAAAGGTCTCACCAAGTGTCAAGTGTTAGGACAGTTTGCTGTTTGTTCAGCTGAACAGCAGATACAGTAGGTGTTTTTACATTTATGGAAATTCCTCTCTTGAACAGTAGAATGACACTCAGCATGCTGTGATGCTCACGTGATAAGAGACCAGCAAGAAGTGAGACTGACAAAACGGTTGATTCACATTTCCCCTCTCTCCCTGACTTTGACATAGCCACTGTCTCTGCACTGCTCATTTTCCCTCAGCAAGCACAATTGCTGTACACAAGAATCATTTTTTCTGCAAACACCCATGACTCACAGTCTGAGGGCTCTCTCTGATGGCAGGAGCAAGCTTAGCCTATGCTGGGGCAGTGTGGAGGTACCCAGGAGTTCCTCCCCTGAGGAGAAGCCGTCTATTAATTATGGACAGATGTGGGAGGATTAAAAACCCCAACTTCCTCATCCCTTGTATAGAACACTCTGAAATGTTTTTTACACAGTCTCCAGAAGACCCTTGTAGGGTCATCATTTGGTCACAGCAATATCCCGCTCCTTAATACATCCTATGTTAGCTCCCTTCTCTTCCCTTTCTCACTTTCCCTCTTCTTTACCAATGCTTCCTGCTATCACCTCCCAAGTACACTGCATGTATCCAATCCTTGTCTCAGAGTCTGCTTAGTGGGAACCTATCCTGAGTCATATATACTTAGGGTGGTGGAATTTCCCACAGTATTCAAATTGGTTTTTTGTTTCTTATTTTCTCTCTTTCTCTAAACTTATAATCATGAATGTTCCACATGCATACAGTGAGACACTGTTGTCTAAACAGAATCTTGCTTCATTAGCTGCAAGTTATGTTTCCCTTCTGAGTATGTCATCTCTGTAACTTTCCAGGTACACAAAGGCCATCTTCCTGTCCAAGCATATATTGCTCAACTTCCCCTCTCCTTTTGGTCTTTGTGCTAATAGCCTCTTTTGGTTTACCTGACTCCAGTGAGCCATTTCACATTGTTTGAAAAGTTTCAAATGGGGAATTGTGTGCCCTCTTCTTTCTCCCATTTTGCTATGGTTAAGTAAATACAATGGAGTGACAAACAGGCTGATTGTCCCTGGTGGTTCACAATCAGAGCAGACGGGCAGTGGTAGGCAGCAGTGGGAAGTGATGTGGCATCTGTCTAGAGAGAAAGAAATGACTTGACGTGATTGAGCTCCACCTTTTTCAGGAGGGTTATGGGGGTAGGGGTGATGAAAGCCGTGTTTCCTAGAATTCTATTTCCCAGCTAATCAATGAGAGTGTATTGAGCAACCCAACACTGTACAAGACATCCTGGGCATCTTTGAAGCCTCATAAGCCATTCTCTAGGTCACACTTTGACGGGGTTAAGTATACTTTGTATACAATCAGTTGTCCACTTTTAGCAAGAAATTGTGTTACTTTTATATAATGACGCTTCACAGTCGCCTCTGCCACCAGAGGAAATCAATGTCCTTTCAAAGTTCTTCTTCCATGTGAAGAGTAGAGCAGATTTCTGACCCAGTTTGCATTAGATCCGGGGTCTCCAACCCCTGGGCCGTGGACTGGTACCGGTCTGCAGCCTGTTAGGGACTGGGCCACAGAGCTTCACTGCTCCCCACCTCCACCGCACCCCCATCCATGGAAAAATTGTCTTCCATGAAACTTAGGAAGGAGGGGAGTGCTGCACAGCAGGAGGTGAGTGGCGGATGAGGGAGCAAAGCGTCATCTGTATTTACAGCCACTCCCAGTTGCTGGCACTGGTGCCTGAGCTCCACCCTCCCCTCCCCCCCCCCACACCACCCCTCCTTTCCATGGAAAAATTGTCTTCCATGAAACCAGTCCTGGTGACAAAAAGGTTGGGGACCACTGCAGGGCGCTGAGCTGCATCTAATGCAACTTTCCTGTTTTATCCATTCATTCGGTAAGTGTTTACCAAGAATTTACAATGTGTCAGGAACTATGTTAGGTGATGAGAATGTGAAGATGAGCAAAACCAACCTGAAGTCACAGTTAATAGGACAGACAGACAGTGAAATCATGGAAAGTCCTTGTGTGACCGAGTTGCTCTCTTGCTGCCCATCACAGCACAGCCTAGGTCAGCACTGCCTGAGCCCCACCCCCACTTTCCAAATGACCTGAAGATACTCGAGAAATGGATGCTTGCTGTTGTATGCCATGGAGACTATGTGACCCGTCACACAGCACTAGTTGACCAACGCACTATCCTTGGCAGTTGCAGAGAGTCGATCTTCATTAAGAGCGATCCAGGGAAAACAAATGCCCTGGTTTCACTCTCTTCTCTCCCTGTGACATCCTTTCCAAGCTGGAGGGCAAGGAAGACCATTGATATGCCCAGATAGATTAGGTTTTTGAGACAGAGAATAGGGAGGCAAAGGTGGAAGGTAGATCTATCTGGAGGGGAAATGGAGACCAGTATTTAGAGACCTGAAAGATAAGTAAAAGTTAACAAGTAAAGGTAAAAGGAGCGAGTTCTAGGCTGACAGTATAGCATGTGCAAAGGCCCTCAGTTGGCAGCCAGCATGGCGCCTTGGAGAGATGGAGAGAGGCCAGTGTGGCAGCAAGAGAGGGAAGAGCGGGAGACAGTCACTAATGAGACTGGAAAGGTAGGCAACGGCCTGTGCTTTTGACCTGTTATAGGACAAGCAAATTATTTTGGGCTGCGTCTTACAAGGATTTTCAGCAAGGGTAGAGGAGGACATAATTTCGTTTATGTTTTTAAAAAGACAACTCTAGCCGCAGGGCCAGTGATGGGAAGGGAGGCGAAGGAATATGAGGAGGCTGGATAGGAAATTGTTCTATTTTACATCCCTAAATATTGAGTTGTTGCTGCTGAGCCAAGTGACTGCATCAGCTACCTGTAGCACTGAGGTATTATGAGTGCCGGGGGAGGGGCACGTAGGCAAAAGTCGGCACAGAAATAATAAGAATTGTTCCAAGTGACAGGACAGAAATGAGGCTGCCCCCTGTGGCCTGCGCGCAGGAAACAGACTTTTCTAGCCAGAGACACCTGCGTCAGCACATAGTTGCACACAAAGTCGCCAAGTGATTAAGGAGGAATGCTCTGCTTCGGAGGAATCCACCTGTCCACAGGGGCCTGAAAATGATGACTCAGGGCCTGTGAACTCTGCCACTCGGCTTTCTTCCCAGGCTTGTTTGAAGGATGCATTTCATTTGCTCTTTCTCTTTGGCTCTCCAGGAATTACCAGAGCAGAAGGAAGTTTCCGGGAGGCCCAGGTTCAAAAACTTCGGGGCAGATTCCTTCATCTCACCTCCCTCCCCAGCTGCTGCTATTGTTGCCGCTCCTTGATGGGCTTGTCACAGAAGTCTGCAGTGCCCTGTGGGGCATCTATGTCCTCTGCCTAGCTGTCACTCCTGAGCCTGCTGGTAATTGCCTGCCAATAGGGAGGGAGCGAAGAAACTGCGAAACCTGCACGGACCAGGACTCTCCAATTCCTCATTTCCCTCTCACGTCTCTTTTTGCGCTTATCTCTCTCTGCCTCTCCTGTTTTCTTTTCTTTTTTTCCCCCTCGCTCTGTTTGCCTCCGAAGTAATAACCCATTTCTCTCCAATTTCCTGAATGCGATAATCATTTCTGCCAGGCCCAAGAGACAATCAAGTTAATGAAATCACTGTCAATAAAAAGAGGACATCTATTAAATGGAAATTATGCTTAAAGAGGACGGACAGCATCACTTAAGGCTAAGGGTTCAGAAGAAGAATAAAGAACTTATTTGGGGGAATGTTTTGTTTGGGAAGATTTGTATTAAGCATCAACATGTGCGCTACACAGACTCCTTGCTCTATGAGCAGCTGGAAGGGGTGGCTGAGTTCAGGGCTAAGGAGCCCAGAATCTGGAGTCTGACTGAATCCTGTCTGTGCTGTGGACTACATGTGTGACATGGGAGAGGTTGCTTAGTCTCTCTGCCTCTATTTCCTCATCCGAGAAATGGGAATAGCTATAAAATTCTACTTATAGAGTTTTTGTCGGATGAAGTGAATGAATTTATACTATATGCTCAAGACAATGGCTGGCATTTAGAAAACATATTCTAAATGTTTGTTGTTATTATTCGTCTAAAATGAGGTTAGTAACAAAGAGTTAATCCCATTTTACAAATTATAAGATTAAGGGGGTTCCTTTTAGAAAGAAAAATAAAACTCAAGAATTCAGTTGTTTTTTTTAAACCATATATTAAAATATTTTTTTTTCATATGTTTGTTGGCCATTCTTCTGTCTTCTTTAGAAAAATTTCTGTTCCAGCAAACTGGTATTAACTAAGCAGCACCTAAATGGACACACAGGTACTATAGTAATTGGGTCTTGGGAAGGTGGGAGGGGGGAGGGGGGTGGGCATATACATACATAATGAATGAGATGTGCACCATCTGGGGGATGGTCACGCTGGAAACTCAGACTTGTGGAGGGAGGGGGGAAAGGGCACTTTTTGAAACCTTAAAATTTGTACCCCCATAATATGCCAAAATAAAAAAATAAAAATAAAAATAATTAAAGTAAAATAGAAACCACAAATGAGAATGTAAATACTATAATGATTCTATCTACTAGTTGTAAGGTTTGAAATAAAATAAAGATGATGATAGCGAGTTAGCTTGATAGAACATACAGCATGCCCCCCTGCAAATCATTAAACATTTTATTTTTCTGGTCACCTCCTAAAATGTTCTATAGAATCTTTAAATGTATCTCTTGTTGGCTACTCTAGACTTGTTCTCATCACTGGGAAGAAATATTGCTTTCAGAAGTGATTTAGTTGAGCAGTAGCTGAAATACAGCAAAGGTGATAGGCATCTTTAAGGGCACAGTCTGGGCCTTGTTCACCTATATATATCTCCTGGTTCCCTTGCAGAAGACACTTGCTACACAGTCTTGCTATGTGGGTATCCAACACTCAGTAGATGGAGAATGAATGACAATTAGCACATTAAGTGAGCACTAACACTTGGGGTCAGTATTCTTAGCAGAATACGTGTATACATGCATACAGAGATAACTAATGATTATTAAGCACATATTATGTACATTTGTTACAGTAAAAACTTTATCTCACTTTATGCTCACTACAACCAGTTGGGTAATACTTCATCCTCATTGTATAGATGAAGAAACTGAGATGTATAGAGGTGGCGTAAGTTCTCATACAATTGATTAAGTCTTTGAGTCATAGTTCAAATCCAAACTATCTCCAATGTTTGTGTGCTTTACAAATACATTATAAAGTGGAACGAAAGGAAAGTGGGTTTCCATTCTGCATTACTATAAAGGAAATACCTGAAGCTGGGTCATTTATAAAGAAAAGAGGTTTATTTGGTTTGCTGGCTCATGGTTCTGCAGGCTGTACAAGAAGCATGGCTCCAGCATCTGCTTCTGGTGGGGGCTTCAGGGAGCTTCCAGTCAAGGCAAAGGGGCAGCAGGTGTGTCACGTGGCAAGAGAGTGAGCAAGAGAGGGAGGAGGCGGGGGCAGGCTCCTTTAAACAACCAGCTCTCCTGCAAACTAACAGAGAGAACTCACTCTTTCCTGCGGGAGGGCTCCAAGCCATTCATGAGGGATCCACCCTTATGACCCAAACACCTCCCACCAGGGCCCAGCTCCCAACACTCCAGATCAAATTTCAACATGAGGTTCAGAAGGCCCAAGTATCCAAACCGTATCAGAGGGGGATTTTTTTAAATGAAGCATTGGTAAAGTCATCCGAAACACAAAAATATGTCTCTGGCAAAAGGCAGAGGTACTTAGAATCTGTTTTGTGACATGAAAGTATTGTAACAGTATGTTGGTTAGTTATTGCTGCATGATTAAGCACCTTGAAACTCAGTGGCTTTAGTAAACATAAAATGTTTATTGTTATTCATGCATTTGTAGGTCAGCTGGTGTTTGGCTGATATAGGCTGGGGTAGAATTGACAGTTCTACTTTGTATTATGGGTCCAGGGACGGCTTGGGGCAGTTTTGCTTGAGACTGCAGTGGCTGGGGTGGCTATATTTCATGGGAATCTCACCTTCCTCCTGAGATGAGGAGCTAGCCACAAGTATGCTCTTCTCCTGGCAGTGGCAGAGCTGCAAGAGAAGGCCACAACTGGGCAAGTCCCTGCTTGTGTCATATCAAGGTGCTTTATCTGGACAAACCCAGAGTCAAGAGCTGAGCAAATTTACTCTTCTGGTAGGGATACAGGTAACTGCAAAGCCAACAGCGTGTCATTTAGAGAGTGATTCGAGAAGCAGAACTCCCATGAGTGATATAAAACAAGGAATTTATTGTAGAGATTAAACCGTATGCAATTGTGAGACCTGGTTTAAAAGTCCATGTAAGGCTATTGCCTCTATTCCTGATGTTGAGCTTAAGGTAATCAGGGCCAGCAGTTGGGAAGAGAAGTTAGGCATAATGTGGTGAGAGTAGCCAACTGGAATCCAGGTCGGTCTCTGACTGTCCCCAAGTACGAAGACAGGGTGGCGTGCAGGAGGAGCTGGTGCCCATGCTGGTGTGTGGGGTGCTGCACACGCCCCTGGCTCAGGAGCTGCAGAGGGTGAAGGGAGATTTCCAACAGGCACTGGGGACCCATGGGGCTGGCGGCTGCCCCGTGCTGACAAAGGGGCCAGCAGGTCAATGGTGACGTGAGTGAACTGCAACAGCACTAGCCCCACACCCACCTTCGGAGCATAAAGAATGGCTGCTGCTTTACCTCCTTAGTCCAAAACTCACAGAAGTTTTTCTTGCAGCAAACCTAATCCGGGACCAGACGGAGAAGATCATTTTGGGAAATACAGTTCCAGCTTTATTAAGCTGACAAAGCCAAGCTGCCTCACATGTAAAGGGTGTGGATTCTGCAAGGGGGAAAATATTTTTTGGCCGATAACGCAAATGACCTCATATAATAACTAAGGAAAGACTGAGCCAAGGCATGAGAGAAGTGCTTGCATGTCACTACCAATTATTACTTATTAAAACTGAAGATTTCAAGAGCCCTCACCAACTTTATAAATCTTGCTTCCACCCTTTCTGAAGAAAGCAATAAATAAATATGGATGAGAGTGGGGCTGTGAGACAGAAGAGGGCAAGTGCCATGGTAAAAATATAAGGAATGGGCCCACCGATGGAAGCTCTTTGACAATCCATGTGAGGCCTGCTGTCCATGTCACATGCTTGCTGTGACCAAAGAGGAAATAGGGACCACCTCATTTAGGTTTGTCCTTGGTGGGAGCTACACAGGAAGTAGAGAAAATGATGCAGAAAATTGTTAAACGACCAAGAAGCAATAAGGCATTGGGGAAAGTGCATTAGATTAATTTAGCAAGGGAGAAAGAGCAAGGGCGGAGAAGAGAAGCAATGGTGGGTACCATTGATATGACTCTTCAAAGTGACATTATGACGATGTTTGAAAACAATTTTGATTAAAACTCAGTTTTTTAAATTATCCATCAACTTAAAATGAATGATAAAAGATTAAAATGCACATGATAAAATGATTGCTTTCAGATACAAATCTTATATTGCATTTTGACTGATCTAAAATGATTAAACAATTTTCACTTAAAAAAAAAAAGATTAGAAGTTTGGAAACATGAGTACTATTTCTGATAGACCACAGCTAGTTATATAATCCTGAGTAGGTTTCAGCACCTCAATTTTCTTATCTGTAAGCATAAGTGTTGGACCAAATAAATCTCTTTCTGCTTTCTATGTGTTACATGCCAAACTAGGCCTTAGACTTCAACCCTGTGACTTCCACCATTATACAGGCTGCCATGTGTCTCTGTTTGCCTCATGTTTGCAGCTTGTGCTTAGACTTTGGGGTAAGAGACTTTTTGGTCGTTTAGTCCAAATCAGATACCCAAGTAAGAGATTCTCCTGCTAGAATAGCTGCTGTAACTTTGCTTAGTATAATTTATCTTGTTTCTTTCTCAATTTCTTCACTCTCTTCTTCCTAAGTCAAAGAGGTATGGGTGTATGTTAACCCCACTCTGCTCCTTTGGAATAAACCGACTGCTCAAAGCAAAGAATTGGGCCAGTTCTTTCTTTCTGGCATGGGGAGGTACAAATAAAGTGAGAGGGAAGGAGGAAAGATGGTTATATGGTGTTGAGAGTGGGAAAGGGTTGACGTGTTATGTTGGAGGAGAAATGGGGGAAAATAAATCCTTGCAAAACTTAGCAGTTCTATGATTTGCTAGCAAAACTGGGTTTCTGAATTGGACCACAGAAAGTAGTACACAAGTAACAGTGTATGTATCTCCAGCTGAACAATTTTTTTTTTTAATTGAAAGCTTTGAAGAGTAGGGAATGCATGGACAGCCTTGCCCTGAATTAGAGATTGAGAGCTGTAGAATCCAAGATTACTTAATGAGCTTCTGCTCCAAATGGCCATCATGGTGTACGAATAAAACGAACAGTTTGTGCATTGCACAATGAGCAGAACTGTTTCCACATAACCCTGGGAGTTACTCTGAGTTGCCTGGCCAGTGAACAACCTGGGACCAAGACCCCCTTTCTCCCAGTGAAAGAGGCTCCATCTAAGATCAATTTCCTGTAGGACTAGGATCTTTAATCATCTCAAAAGCCAATTTTTCCCCAGAATCAGAGCAGCTGGTTTTCTCAGATAACACTTACAAACATCTGGCATCTCAAATGCAGACTGCTTGGCAATAAACATTCTTTATCTCCTTTCTTCTCACTATAGTGATGTAAAATGGAGAGCCAAAAAGGGAGAAGGGCTACTTCCTCTGGAACAAAACCCACATTGTGTCTAGCAGATGCCCTGGCTGTATTCGTCTAGATCCTCCAGAAAGCATGCACCAAAACCTAGTTACAAGTGCAAAAAATTTATTGGGGATGATGTCTTTGAAAGACATGGGGCAAGTAATTAGGGGAAACAGGGAAAGACTTCAGACCACAATGTGGATCTTATACCTGTGTCAAGAGAAGAGGAAGGAAGGTGGATTTGGGAGGAAGAATCTTGGACTCTGGTGGAGTTCTGAGATAGTTTTGGCCAGCACAATGGGAGGATCAGCACAAAATTGCTCATATAGGAGTTCCACATTGAGCAAAAATGTCTAGGCCCTTATACCCATAGGATGCTCAGCCATGGGTTAGGAGCTTCTCAGGAAGAGCATGGCCTCATTGTGGTGGGTCCCAGAGGCCCCCAAAGAGAAGGCACCCAAAGAGAGACCTGCACTCCTCATAGCAGGTATCTCTTGAGGTGAGGTCTGAGAAGCACGCCTTCATGCCTGTTCATGGGCTTGGCATTCCTTTCAATGGGATGATGAAAGATTGAAGTACAACATGCATTTTTTGTTGTTGTTGTTTGAGATGGGGTCTCACTCTGTTGCCCAGGCTGGAGTGCAGTGGCATGATCATAGCTCACTGCAGCCTTGAACTCCTGGGCTCAAACAGTTCTCCTGCCTTAGCCTTCCTGCTGAGACAACAGGTATGCATTACCATGCCCAGCTAATTTTTTTCTAATTTTGGTAGAGATGGGGTCTCACCATGTCTCACTCAGGCTGGTCTCCAACTCCTGGGCTCAAGTGATCCTCCCATCTTGGCCTCCCAAAATGCTAGGATTACAGGCATAAGCCACCATGCTTGGCCCCAACATGCACCTTTCTATTGCTTATCCTGCCCTTATGAGGTTTTCTTTTCTTATTTAAATCTATTTCTTAACCTAAATTACATGACCTTATAGAATTGGTCCCGAAATTTGGTGCATAAATGGGATGGGAGTGGGAGACCTACACACTTGTCATGATGTGATTAACCCAAGTAAGAAAATCTGTCTTCCTCATTTCCCTGCTATCCAGAGGTCACTGCAGTAATTCTGTGGCTGGATAGGACAAGTATTGCAGTACCTGATTGTGCATACAACACCAGTAGTCAGCTGGGCCCCTTCGGCTTTAAATATACATTAACAGCGCATAGAAGGTGCTCCTCACCTCATGTAGATTGAATGGAATAATATACTTGCATTTTTAGCAATTACAAAAATGATCAGCTTTAGTGAATTGAAATCTATTTAAGTATAATTTGCAAAGAATCCATAAAAAGAATGGGTGGGTTGCCATCTTATTCATTTATTTATTTATTGACAGGTTCTGACTCTATTGCCCAGGCTGGAGTGCAGTGGCCTGATCATAGCTCACTGCAGCTTGGAATTCCTGGGCTCAAGAAGTTCTCCTGCCTTAGCCTTCCTGCTGGAACAACAGGTATGCATTACCATGCCCAGCTGATTTTTTCTATTTTTTGTAGAGATAGCGTCTCACTATGTTGCTCAGGCTGGTCTCCAACTGCCGGGCTCAAGTGATCCTCCCACCTTGGCCTCCCAAAGTGCTAGAATCACAGGCTTGGGCCAAGGCATCTGTCTAGCCTGCCATTGTATTTCAAAAGGGCAGTGCTACTTATGTTCTCCAAGGACAAAGTCTTGAGAAGACTCAAGGGTGTCATGATGGTTGTTATTACAAAACCACCTTTTAGAAGCAATTTCAGAAGGAAGGGAAATCCCGCTTTCTTTAAATTTTAATCAGGTCATGTGGCATCAAGTACACCCCTCCATCTATCCCCCCAAACTAATGCTTAAACCCTGAGCTAGGTGTTGTTTGACAACCAGCATTTCCTGCCCTATTAACTCTCTTCTGAACTTCGGGGGCTAGATATCTGTGAACTGTAGTTCTCAGAATCTCTTGTTTTCAGCCCTATGGGTACTATTTATGTTCTGTCAGTTAGATGTACTTACACGAAGGTCAAGAAAAGGTGGAAACCATTTTCTTCTTTCTCTAGCAGTAGCAACAGATAATTTTAGATAAAGCTAAGATCTAATGCCTACTTTTTGCCTTTAACTTCTCCAAGCCCTTTCAACAGTTTTGTGATCACCAAATTAAATCCTATTTTTTGAAATACCTCAACTAGCTATAGTTTTCCTGAATTATAGCAATCTCTCTATACTATCTTCTCCTAGGAGTTCTGTATCCTTATATTGGCCATCTCCAGAAATTCAATGGAACCCTTTAAATCATAAGCAACAATTTAATTCTGGACAGCCATGACTGACATGTCTTCCTTATATTAAGTCCCATTCTTCTTATTTATAATGCTCTTTTAATGTAGTCCTATCACTGTGACCATTCAGAATTAATGTAATCCTTATTCCACATGACAATTATTTAGATATTTAAAATAGCTTTTTATGTCCCTCTACCTCCCAATCACCTGCCCAGTACTCTCTTGTCTGGATGGCAGGAATGGTGTTAGTTTCTCTGTGAACTTTTCATCATCCTGAAACCTTCTGAGCGTGAGTTGTGTGCTCATTCATTCACCTCAGATTTTTTTAGTTAAAATATTCCCTACACTTTTTAGCCAATGCTTTAAGGTGGAAACCAAGTCAAGAATGAGATGGCCCATAAACAAAGGAAGTTAAAAAGATATATATCGGCCGGCATGGTGGCTCATACCTGTAATCTTATCACTCTGGGAGGCCGAGGCGGGAGGATAGCTCAAGGTCAGGAGTTTGAAAGCAGCATGAGCAAGAGCAAGACCCCGTCTCTACTAAAAATAGAAAGAAATTAATTGGCCAACTAAAAATATATAGAAAAAAAATTAGCCGGGCATGGTGGCAAATGCCTGTGGTCCCAGCTACTCGAGAAGCTGAGGCAGGAGGATTGCTTGAGCCTAGGAGTTTGAGGTTGCTGTGAGCTAGGCTGATGCCACAGTACTCACTCTAGCCCAGGCAACAGAGTGAGACTTTGTCTCAAAAAAAAAAAAAAAAGATATAGCTGGAAAAAGAATTGTAATAATGATGGCAGTCAAAGGGTAATATCTATAATCTGTGAAGAGCCCTTACAAATTTACAATAAAGAACAATTTGTCAGAATAAAATTCCAAATATATACATAAATAATTAACAAAAGATATAATCCAAATGACTCACAAATATAAAATAATATGCTCAAATTCATCTAGTAGTCAGGGTAATAAAAATAAAAGTAACATAGATATATTCTTTCACACTCATTAGACTGAGAAAATGACTAAAAGAGTGATAACAGCAACTTAGAGTGGGAACATGGGCACAATTTTTCACTCATGCTTTTATGATGCAAAAATGGAGTATTAACACATTTTCTGAACATCCAGTCTTATAATACCTATTAACATAAAAATTACATACCCCTCTGACTTTGAAATTTTATTTCTGGGAATCTATCCCTGGAAATAAAACATCAGTATGTGAAAGTATATTTACAAGACGGTGTGCTATAATGATATTTGTGAGGAGAAAAAGAAAAGAGCAAGCACAAAATGAATTACCAGATATGGGAGAATTGATGAATAAATTATAGTGCCCTCACCACCAGTGGGCATTATATACCCAGTTTTTAGAAGGTTAAGGCTAGACTAAATCTCTTTGAAGGATTTATACGAGATTTTTAAATAAGACAAGCAAGAAGCATAAAGGTATGTATTTAATATAACATACTTTTATTTTCATAAACTTACAATGATACAAAAAACCTGTGTGTACAGAGAGAGAGAGAGAGAGACATAGATACAAACACAGAGACATATATGTACATATATATCAATATAGAAGTACTTGGATGCATTAAAAAAGGAAACACTCACACTAGATTATTGACATGGCCTGGAGGGAGGTGGACAAGGGTAGAAGGGAGAAGGAAAAATAGAAAGGAGCTATGTTCAGTGAAGAAAAAGCAAAAAGAAGAGCTTTTGATAAACACATGTACTGATGAAAGAAAAATTTAAAATATCTAAATAAATGGAGAGATATTCCATATATTTTGAAAGAAAGACTCAGTATTAAGATGTCAGTTCTTCCCAACTTTATTTATAGATTCAATGTAATCCCAATAAATATCCCATCAAGTTATTTTGTGGATATGAAAAAACTGATTCTAATATATGGAAAGGCAAAAGAGCCTGGATAACCAACATGATACTGAAGAAGAACAAAGTTGGAGGACTGACACTACCCGACTTCAAGACTTACTATAAAGCTATAGTAATCAAGACAGTGTGGTATTGGACAAAGAATAGACCAATAGATCAATGGAACAGAATAGAGATCACAAAAATAGACATACACAACTATAGTCAATTGATGTATGACAAAAAAGCAAAGGCAATTCAATGAAAAAAGAATAGCCTTTTCAACAAATGGGACTGAAAAATGATCTGTACATTTAAAAAAAAGAATCTAGACACAGACATCATATCTTTCTCAAAAATTAACTCCAAATGTATCATAGACTTACATATAAAATGTAAAACTATATCACTTTTAGAAGATAACATAGGAAAACATCTAGGTGATCTTGGGTTGGTTGTAAGTTTTTAGACACAACACTAAAATCATAATCCAGGAAAAAAATTGATAAATTGGGCTTCATTAAAATTAAAAATTTCTGTTCTCTGAAACACTATTAAGAGAATGAAAAGGCAAGCAATAGATAGGAGAAAATATTTTCAAAATATATACCTGATAAAAGACTTGTATCCAAATATACACCTTATAAAGGATACACAAGGAACCCTTAAAACTCAACAATAAGAAATAAGATACCCAGTTAAAAATATGTAAAAAGATTTGAATGGTCTCTGCACCAAATAGCATGTACAAATGGCAAGCAAGGATATGAAGAGATACTCAACATCATATGCCATTAGGGAATTGCAAATGAAAATAACAAAGAAATACCACTACACACCTATTAGATGCTAAAAATCCAGAACACTGACCACATCAAGTGTTAGAAGGGATGTGGGGCAATAGGAACTTTTGTTCATTTCTGGTGGGAATACAGAATGGTACAGCCACAGTGGGAGACAGTTTGGCAGTTTTTTAAAAAGCTAAACATAGTCTTATCATATGATTCAGCAATCACACTTGTTGGTGGTATTCACCCAAATGAGTTGAAAACTTTGTCCACACAAAAAGCTGCCCACAAATGTTTATAGCAGCTTTGTTAATAATTGCTAAAAAACTGTAAGTGACTGAAATGTCCCTCAGTGAGCGAATGGATAAAAACTATGGTACATCTACACAATGGGACATCACTCAGTGATAAAAGTAACTAAGTTATCAAGCCATGAAAAGACATGGAGAATCCTTAAATGCATATTGCTAAATGTTAGTAAAAGAAGCCAGTCTGAAATGGATAAATATTGCGGAATTCCAACTATATGATATTCTGTATAAAGCAGAACTACAGAGACAATAAAAGACCCGTGATTGCTGGAGGTTTGAGGGAACAGGGAAGGAGGAAAGAATAGGTGAAGCACAGAGGATTTTAGGGCAGTGAAGCTATCCTGTTTGATATTGTAATGGTGTATACATGGCATTATGCATTTGTCAAAACCCACAGAACTGAACAGCAGAAAGGGTGAACCACAATGTAAACATGGACTTCAGTTAATAATAATGTTTTGATAGTGGTTCATGAATTGTAACAAAGGTCTCACACTAATGCAAGATGTTTCTAATAGAGGAGGGGTGGAGGAAATTTATGGGAACTTTGTATGATCTGCTCAATTCTTCTGAAAGCCTATTTTTCTTTAACAAAAATGCATGTAGTGATTATATTCATTTTCCACATCTAATTATGTATGTATGTAATTATTTCTTATTTAATTTAATAAAAATTAAATAAATTAAAAAAGAAAAGATACTAAATCAGGAAGGTAGTAAGTATTATTGACTCCAGTTTCAGAATGGGGGAGTTGAATTATTCCTGATTCACAAATGGTAAAGCCCGTTTCCATCCCAAACTGAGTCTCATCAGCTCATCTTCTCTCTGGTGCACCTGCAGTGTCATAACTTCTGCAGCACTTTAATGCTCATATTTTTGTGTTACACTTTCAGTACTTTGGAAAACTCTTCTGCCTTACTGTATTCTTTGGTGTTTCATGAAGTCCGTAGTCTCCTACTGAATGGATTGGTGATGATGCTCTCCTACTATGTGCCTCGCACTCTTCTAAGCATGTTATTTATGTCACTTCATTTAACCTGCACAACAATTCTGTAAGGTGGATAAGACACTAGCTCTACTCATACAGGGGAGGAAACTAAAACCCAGAGAGCTTGTTCAAGGTTATTCAGTCAGTAAAACAGCAGAGCAGGGACTAGACCCAGGACCCTTGGTGTTTCGGGCCACCGGATACCGCCTCAGAGCAGTGGTCCTCAACCTTTCCAACAGCCCGGGTTACTTGTTAAGAATGCCAATTCCTGCTCCTACCTTAGGTATGATTCAGTAGGTTTGTGGTAGGCCTAGAAATCTGAAGTTTTTGACAGGTACTCCAGGTGATACAAATGTATGATTTTAGAAGTATACCTTGAGAAACCCTGAACCCCAATGAAGGAGAAAAAATAGACTAAAGAAAAGGAAAAGTGAAGAGATTTGTGAATTGACCCAGAAGCAGGAATATCAGAGAACAGAAACTGAATTGATAGAAATAAGTGGGACTTCCATTCGAGTTGTATAGCAATTAAACCTTCCCCAAGACTAAATGGTCTGACCCTGACAAGGAGGCAGTGTAAGCAAAGGAGGCAACATGAATGCTGAAGACACAGATCTACAGCTCTGAGATAGTGGTTCCTCCTTACCATCACGAGAGGGCTGGGGAGGAGAAACAGCATAGCTTAGTGATCGGGAGGCTGTTTTTCCTACCGTGGTGACAGGGTGGCAGTGCTGAGTGGCCCTGAAGCCTTGCAGCAATGCTGAGGAACCCACAGCTCCCTGACAAGCCTGTGCTGGCTGCCTCTAGCACACCCAAACAGCAACAACCATTTGTTTTCTGACACCCCCTTTGCCTTTGATATAGGGTTTCTGTTTCATGGCTGAATATTAAAGAGAAGAGGAATGCATGTGAGGTCTCTGTAAGGAGCAGCTCTCGGCATTCAGCAGGCGGCCAGCTGGACGCTGGCATGCAGCAGGCCAGAAGGTGCCCAAGGATGCCCTTGGAGCAAAAGAAGTGGTGGCTGAGCAAATATGGAGGCAATGTCAGCAGGCCAGAGGCCCGGAAGTTCAGCTGATTCCATCTGTTCTTATTTTCTCTTCGTGAAAATCTCTGGTTGACCTGAATTTCCTAACCTCTTATTAGGAACTTGGACCTTCTAAAAAATCTCAAGAGCAATGGAACTTACAAAAATCCACATGCCCAGGCTGTAACCTACACCAAGTAAACAAGAATCTCCGAGGGTTCATGTGTGAATATATTTTAAAACTATCCAGGTGTGATATCAACATGCTTCCAAATTTGAGAGCTATATGGAAACCACCTGGCCAAAGACAGTTCTGGCTGCCTCTTTTTAAAAAATTAAGAACCTGTTACATAAGGTTTAATATAAGAAATACTGTTGGAATTTAAAATCATAACTATTTTAAAAGGAAAAACAATGGGTTGCAAACCTGGCTGCTCAGTCAGATCATCTTGATTAAAAAATAGCCCAGGCTCAACTCAGAATACTTAAGTCAGAATCTCAAGGTGTAGGGCATGGATGTGCGTAATGTTTTAAGCTTGCAAAGTGATTCTTATGGCACCCAAGGCTAAGAACCACTGTGTTGCATGTAAGATGCTACTCTGAGGAGTTCTCCTGAGCTTAGTGTTACTGAAGGAGTGGGCGGTCCTTTGGTCCAGGTGAATGTCTTCGAGGGCTTTGGTTATGCAAAGCAAATCCTTGTCTAGGGTTTTACATCCTAGGATTGAGTATACAATACAAATAGCATCCCCTCTTGGCTAAGCGTGAAGTCTGGAAGCCAAGCTGTGTACAAAATTCTAAGATAGCTTATTTTTTCCTTTTGCCACTTTGAAGTTTCCAATCCATTATCTTTTGTCTTTCAGATTTTCTAATGAAAAGTCTATAGTTAGTCTCCTCCTTTCTTCTAAATACGAAATTTGTCTTTCGTCTATGGTTGCTTGTAAGATTTTCTCTATCTTTGATTTCTAGCACTTTGACTATAAAGTGGTTAGGTGAAGTTTTTTGTTGACCTTGTTAAGGCTCATTAGGTTTTGATCATTAGAGATCCATTTCTTCATTTTTTTAATCAAAGCTTTGCGGCCCTCTTCTATATTCTGCTCCAGGTGCTGGGGGTATAAAAGGAGCTAGATCAATGAGATTGCTGCCCTCACAGAGCCTTCATTCTGATGCGCAAACTGACGATACACGAATTAACATGAAAAGGAAAAAGATCAATTTCTGTAGTGACAAGCACATTGAAGAAAGAGGTTGATGTTTTGGGAGCAACTAAGAGTGAGGAGTATTAACTTAGATTAGGAAAACGGAAACTGTCTATGAAGAGATGAATCTTAGACTGAAGCTGAATGCTTGGAAGCCGCTCATGTGGAGATCTGGGAGTACAGTGTCCAGGTGGGAAGACACAGCAAGCACAAAGGCAGGAAAGGACTTGATATGTTCAAAGAATAGATGTAGAGACAGCATGGATAGAGCATGATGAGTAATGGGGAAAGGAGTGGGAGATGGAATTGGAGATATTCCCAGGTCATCTAAGTTCTTGTAGGGCTTGGCGAGGTATTTGGATATCATTTTAGGAATCCACCAGAAGGTCTAAAGCAGTAACACGAAATGATTCATATTCTGAGAGGGTTGTTCTGGCTGTGTGTGGAGGGCAGATTGCATGGGAGGGGGAGGGTGTAGAGGGTTTACCACTGGCTACTGCGACAGTATAGCAAAAGACCAATGTAGCTGGGACTGAGGTGGTAGCAGAGGAGGCAGGAGATACCAGTGGATTTGAGAAGTAGTTTTAAAGGTAAAACTAATGGATTTGTCACTGGTTTGCAGGTTCGGAGGTGAGGGGATTTGAAGAGGAAGGAATCAAGGAGGATTTCTAGATTTCAGACAAGGAACTTGTGGCATTAACTGAAATGGAGAGAACTTGGGTTGCAAGGGGATCTGCACATGTGCGTGGAGGCAGGGGGAATCCAGGGATTTGTTTGCCCATCTTGAGTTTCTCATGCCCTTTACACATCCAAGATGTCAAAAAAGCAGTTGTATATATGAGTTTGGCACCCGGAGGAAAGGTTGGTGTGAAAATAACAATTTGGGAGTTTTTGGCACAGCCGTTGGTCTTGGTAAGACTATAGAGAGCACAGAGAGAGACTCGCACGTGGCCTGCAGCTGATGCCTGGCAGTGTAGTCCAAAATCCAGAAGTCAAGCGAAGGAGGAGGCATTGACAAAGAAGATTGAGGAGGGGCCTGTGAGATTGGAGAGAAACCAGAGGTGGATGGTGTCATCACAGAAAACTAGGAGAAAGTAGTATTCCAAGAACTAGTATTCCAAGAAGAAGAGAGTCAACTGTACTGAGTTAAGAGGGTGAGTGAGACGAGAACAAAAGAGTGACTATTGCACTTGGCAATAAGGAGGTTACTGGTACTCCTGAGAAGAGCATTGGTATCCCTAAAATTAGAGTAGGTTCAGAAAAAAAAAATAGAGTGTGAAAAAGTAGAGCCATGAAAAACAACTCTTTGGAAGTATTGTTGTGATGGGAAATGATAAAATAGGACCATAGCTGGAGAAGGATATGGGACAGATTAAGCATTTGTCTTAAGGATGGGAGACACTGGAGCATGCCATTTGCTGATGGAAAAGGTCCACTAGAAGAAGTAAACTGATGATGCAGAAAACAAAACAAATGAAGGGACAGAAGAAAAGTCAGTTCATGCTTGAATTCGAAGGGAAAGCAGAGAGTGGCATAGGAGTGATGATGTAAAAATGAGAAACTTTATGTCTAAGTGCTTCTGTTTTCCTACTGATCTATAGATAAGAACATAAACTGATGGGGTGTGAATGGGAGTTGATAACTTTTGATTGCCTCTAGGTTGAAGAAGAGTGGAAACTGCACAGTCACAAGCATAGACATTTTGCTTTATTTTGAGAGTTGACGCAGGCCATTATTTATGTCAGAGCATAGGTAGGGTGGGGAGGATTATGAGCAGGGAACACAGATAGGCTCTAAACTCACTGAGGCACTCACCCGACTGCTGATGCATCCAGAGAATGACATTGCATAACTTTGCATAACCCTAGGGTATAGGGAGCATCTAGCATGACTGCGATTGATATTCCTGTCAGCTCAGCAGGGTGAGAACTTAGAGGCAGTGTCGAGATGGTCTGTTCTATCAGAAGAGAGCTAAGAATCCTTGCAACCACCAGGAGAGGTTCCAAACAGAATGTGAGAAGGTCTCTGGTCCCCTGGTGGGGATTTGTTGATGATGATAGCTACTTACTAGTTCAGACAAACTGGAACCTGTGCTACACAAAGGCAGAGGTCTCAGGGTCTGAATGGAAGCTTTTGCCACTGCCAGAGCTACCTGGAGGATGGTCAGCCTATGAAATGTCAGCCTATTCGGGTGGGCGAAACTGACTGCAATTCCAAAAGATGTGGTTTTAGCAAGATAGAGTCATGCATTTGGGTCAGTGGAGCTTGGAGAGAATTCCGAATCAGTGGAAAAGATGAAAGGGAGACTTTTAAAGGATGGTTACAGCCAAGGCCCTGGGAAAGAAGATGAATGTTAAGCATGCTGAATTGTCTCAGATAGACAAGAGTGAGGCAGGACCCCTTTTCTAGGTGGAGTCATGGACAGGATGCCAGTATTGAGAACAGGAGCGAGATAATTGAGACAGACAGTAAGCTCAGTTAAAAGAAGCTAGTTAGAAGGAAGTGGGAAAGAATTTCTAGGGTGTCTTAAGCCAGGATCCTCCAGACACCTGAGAAAATGCTGACCTCACCTATATTGAAAGAGGCTTGGAGGTTGAGGAAGCACTTAGGTCTGACCCATTTGGGCTATGATCAGAAGACAAGTTTAGCTACTTTGCACCATATGAACTTGAAGACTAAGTCCATGAAGAATCAGCCAGATTCAAAAATATTCCTCAGCTTAGCCATAAATCTTAAAGCTGGGGATATATCCAGCAGCCCCACTGTGATACTAAAGCTAAATTATACATTGAGTCCTTAGCTTGGAATACTATGATTTTTCTGTCTCAGACAGGTGTTCATTAAAGGTCACTTGGCAACCCCTGAAACACAGACTTTTCACACCTTAATAGCTGACAGCATGAACTCATTTCCCTCTGTCATGGCTGTGGATTTTAGCTTCAGGCTCAAAGTTGGGGAGATGGGGAAAAAATAATTCCGTTTGTTCCTATGGCACTTGGTAGATTTTTTTTAAAGGATTTTTTCATTATAAAAGTGATAGATGGTTATTAAAAATGTGAAGAAAATATAAAAAATAGAAGCATAAAAGCCTTCCCAGTTCAATTCACTCACCAAACTTTGATACTGTGAATGTTTCAGTATTTTTCTTCTAGTCTTATTTGCTAAATAGAGAGGATTTTCCAACTCAATTAAGATCACGCTGGATACATCATTATGTTGCCTGAATTTTTAATTTAACATTACATTGTAAGCATTTTTCAGATGAGCATATTTTTTAAAACTTTTAATTTGAAAAATTTTTAAACCACAAAATTGCAAGAACAGTACAACAAACACTGATCTATCCTTCATCCATATTTAATAATTGTTAATATTTTGCCATATTTGCATTATCTTTATCTTTATTACATATACGATACAATTAGCATTTTTTTCTTTTTTTGAGTCATTTGAGATTGAGTAGAAGACTGTATGATCCTTTATTCCTAAATATTTTGGCATGTATCTTTTAACAACAGAGAAACTCTCATATCTGATCGACACAGTGAGCAGATTTAGGCTATTTAATATTAACACAATGGAGTTATATAATAAAACTTGGATGTAGTTCTCTTTAAACCCTCTATGGCAGAAATATTAACTGCTAAGTGAATGTCCACCTGCACCTTCATATTTCCCAGTCCTCTTGCTTGGAATCTGGGTCATGTGACTAGTTCTAACCACTGAGCTATGAGCAGAAGTGACATGTGTCATCTCTTTGATGAAGTATTTAAGAACCAGTATGTGACTCCCTTCTCCTCACCCTAAGCTCTCTTCACTTTCAGATGTGTAGAGATGGTAGAGTCAAAAGATGAGGCATATCCTGCATTGTTGAGTTCCTACATGGAGGATGGCTGCCTGGGATTGGCTAAAATTACAACATAGATTTATGGAATAGTCACAAACTTGTCATTGACACAAGGAAGAAATCGGGGAAGTATATGCTCTTTCTAATTCATGGACTGCCTTGCAGAATAGGCATAAGGAAGAGAGTAAAATTTCATAATTCGAGATTAAAATTTTTCTAGTGTGACATTACTTTTTGGAATTTACGTGTTGATATTCAAAATAACACCTTGAATTGGATTAGGCATCAACATCTCTATTATGCAAAAAAGGAAACTGAGGCTAATGACTTATCCAAGGGCATGTCTGATTCCCAAGCATGTTCTCTTTTCTATTACACCCTCCTGAGCAGAAACTCAATGAATGCAAAGCAGTCAGTAGTAGAACTAATTAGTAGAGAATTAGAGACATCCTTCTTTGTTCTAACAAAATCCCAGGGCAAAACTTACCACTACTTTTGTTTGTTTTTAATTTTGAAGGAAAAAGAAAGTACATGAAGAGAAAAAATGAGAGCAATATAAAACTACAAGCCCTGTTTCTCACTCACTTAAGGGAATGTAGTTTTTTTTTCTCAGATGATGTTCCTGAGAGTCAGGAAAGTAAACCCTGGATTCCTTTAATATCTTGTAAAAGCTAAAAAAAAAAAAAATCCATCATTTTATTTCTGATAACATATTTGCTAACCATAGACGATTAACATATCCATACTTTGTAAAATTGGCATCTTCCTTTTTTCTTCTCTCAAAGAAAAGATCAGGATCTCTCCCTAACTTTGTAAACATTTGTAAGTAGTGTTCTTATCAGAACATATAGATAAGGGCATCACCCTTTTATGCCATTTCATCCAATCACTGGTTGAGAGAGAAGCCAATTGAAGTCAAATTTTCCTTCTTTCCTTTTGAGTTCAGTACACCCCAAAAGTTCTTTCGAAGGTGTGGAGTTTGCACTGAGTCAGCCATGATGCACGTAGCAGTACTCTCAAACAGGCTACACCTGACAGCCTGGGTGGGTCGCAGGAGGACACCCAGCATGACAGCTCACAAAATGTGCTCTAAGAGCACCATTTTCATCTGAGAGTTTTTCTTCAATGTGAGCAGACTCTATACCAGCTGTGAATTTAGGTCCCATTTAAGGACATTATCTTAGGTCCAGCAGACATCCACACACGTTGGAAGCTGAGGACAAGGAATGCCATATGGCATTTCTCTAAGAGCACATATCACCAGTTTGTACGGAAGAGAAACAAGAACCTGTGTTCGTAATGCGAGGATGTTTGCAGACGTAGTTTCAAGGGTATCTATTTCTCCTCATGGACTTTGATCTGCAATGATTGTGACAGATTCCATATTGGTCAGTGAATATTCCCTATTTCTCCTTCCACTTCCCTGGGAAGAATATACTTCCCTGTCCTAGTGACGTTGGGCTTTGTTACATGACTTAATTTGGCCAAAGAGGGTGAAAGTTGCAATGTAAAAATTCTAAGCCTAGTCCTTAAGAGACTTTATATGCTCCCCTTGTTCATGTTGCACTTTTGTCATTGCCATAAAAAAAGACATGTCCTGGGGAGGCTGCTGGTCCTAGAATAATGAGAAATAGCTGGGGTAGACTTGGACCTGGCTCATCTCCTGAGGACAAGCTCTGCCTGGTCCAGCCTGGATCAGCCAAACTCCAGGCATGTGAATGAGAACTAAGAGCCTATGGTATGTTCCTGAGATTTTGTGGTTGTGGGTAGCATGGCCATAGCTCACTAACGCATTGATTAAAGTGTGTCCGTCTTTTGCCAGACTCATCAGCCTATGGATACACTCAGTGTCACAGTATAAGCAATATCTCATATTTTGTTGATTTTTGCACCTGCTTTTTCTGAAAAGTACAGATCCCTGCCCCCAGATATTTCTGAAAACCTCCAGGGGATGACTGTGTGTAATCACAAACCAGGTCAAAGCATTGCACTCTATGCCTTCCAGATACCTGCGGTCTCATGGCCAATAGGATTGGTGTTGCCATCAGTACATGAGCCTTAGAGCAGGGCTATGTTCATGTAGAAAAGCTGAAACACTCCCTTCTCCAATCCATGTGATATTTTGTTATCAGGGCCCTGAAGCAGTACTGCATGCATTTGTTGTACAAGGTTTGTGAAAGATTCTGTAAGTTTAGAAATATTAATACATGTACAGGTATGGCTTGCCTGTGAGACTGAAGTATGCAACTCCTACCACCAACACTTACTAATCCCAGGAATTGGGCAAGTTGCTTCACCTCTGCAAACCTCAATTTTCTCATCTGATAAATGAGAATAATAATTGCATCTACTTCACAGGAGTTGGTGGTTAGGATCAAATGAGAGAATGTTTGCCCAATGCCAAGAGATGTAAATACTCACGGAATGCTTGCTATTATCTCTTCTCCCCTTTTGAGATTTGTAAAGGTAATCATTAGTTGCATCCTTCCCTCCACCTATTGCTAATCTAATGGAGGAACATACTAAAGAGGCAGCTAGCACAGTGATCCAGAGGGTGGACTATGGAAACAGTGGCCTGGGTGTGACCTTGGACAAGTTACTTAACATTTCCTGCCTCAGTTTTCTCAGTCACTTAGTGGGGATAATAATAATAGTACCTAACATGTTTGTAACAAGTACTGTAACTTATTTTCTATTGCTGCTGTAACAAACTCAGTGACTGAAAATAACACAAATCAATTATCTTATAACTCTGGAGATCAAAAGTCAGCAATGAGCCTCACTGGGCTAATATCAAGGTGTTGACATAGCTATGTTCCTTTCTAGAGGCTTTGGGGGAGAATCTATTTTCTTGCCTTTTCCAGCTTCTAGAAGTTGCCTGTATTCATTGACTTCTACGTCTTTTTCTCTATCTTCAAAGCCAGCAATTGTCAATCAAGTCTTTCTCATGCGGTTTCACTCTGCAGCTAACTCTCCTGCCTCTCTCTTCCATTTTTAAAGACCCTTGTGAGTATATTGGGCTCACCTGGATATTCTGGGATAATTTCCTTATCTTAAGTTCAGTTGATTAGCAATCTTAATTCCTTAATTCTCCTTTTGCCATGGAACCCAACATATTCACTGGTTCCGGGGATTAGGATGTGGACATCTTTGTCAATCTGCTATCCTGTCTACCACATATCTTGTAGGATTTTATGATGATCAAATGAATTAATGTATGTAAACCATTTGGAATATAGTCTGGCGTGTAGTAAGCATTATATAAGAATCAGGTATTAGTATTTTCGCATAAAAGTCAAGAGTATCAGTGTCATTGCCATAGGCCAGATTTCAGAGTGTGAGATACAGATAAGGGGCCAAGTCAGCTTTCTGTGCTTTCTCCTTTGAGTTAAACTTACGCATTGGATCAAAGGAGGAACCCCTGGACATCTTCCAGCCTTTCTCTGCAGTGTGGGTCCTCCCTCAGGGCTTACTGAATGGAGAAAAGGGCAGGTGAGAGGACAGAGAGACGCAAGAAAGCTCAGGCAGCTGCAGTGACATTTTCCCTAGTCTCATCAACCAGGTAAGTTACTTCTCTCTTGGGGGAGGAGCCAAGAGAGAAATACCTCTGAGACAGTTGCACATACTGTGTTATGGGTCAGCAGGAATTCAGGGAGAAGGAGAAAGTTCATAAAGCCAGATTGGGAAAGAACTGTCTTTGTCTCTATCTACCCATCTCTTCACCCCGTTGCTTGGGACTGAACCTGCTCTTGCCCCCTTCAGATCAGATAAAAGCTTTTGTGAAAATCCTTTCTTTTAACTTGTATTCCCTTCCGTTAGTCCTATAAGTTTGTAAAAGTGCCCAGTCATTTCTGAATACCACCTGTGATAGACTAGGTTGAAGTTGAGATGCTGAGACAAAGAAAATATAAGATCAAAGTTTGGACTGTTGTAGACATAAACCCATCCATCCATTCCTCCCTCCCTCCCTCCCTTCCTTCCTTCCTTCCTTCCTTCCTTCCTTCCTTCCTTCCTTCCTTCCTTCCTTCCTTCCTTCCTTCCTTCCTTCCTTCCTTCCTTCTTTCCTTCCTTTCTTCCTTCCCTTCTTCCTTTCTCTTTTTCTTTCTTTCTCATCACTGCTTCTCTTTTCTTGGTTGGATATACTGACAAAGATTTGTTAAAGTAAAAACTACATCTCACAGCATGTTTAGGTTTAGAAACAGTCAGAAGGACTTTATTTGATTCAGGTTTGTTGTAAATGTCTGCAAAAAACAAACAAACAAAAAAGAGAGAGCATGAATTTTAATAACCATTCTCAAAAACTATTGCTTAAGAGAACAATGACCCAAATATAAGAACAAAGAACCTTGCAGAAAATTTATTTTTAGTTCCATTACATAGTTTATGAATTTTCATAACCTCTGACTCTGGTCTGTTTAATGACATTACACTATAACCTGAACTACAATTATTCAAAAGTAGGGCTTTTCATTTCAGATAGGAAAACATAGGCTCATAATAAAACAAGGTGACATCAGGGGATTTTTTTTATGCTTTTAATTGAATGAAAAGCTTATGGCGGAGAACACAGAGGAACCAAACTGTTTTCTCTTAGTTGAGATTTTGTTGATTAATTAGCTAGGTGAAAGCTTTTTAAAAACATATTTTACCAGATGGATAAATTTTATTTTTAAAAATAAGCACAAAAAAGAGAACTACTACACAATACCTGAAAACTATAAGGTGTTTTTATGCCCAAGGCTATTGTTTGATGGTTTTCTATTACTTATAGAAGAATCTGTTCTTACAGGGATAGTCATAATATAGGTTTCTTACTTACTCTACTTAAAGATTATAGTCACTGTGGACTGAACATATGTGTGTTTTAGAAATTCACGTATTGGAGCCCTAAGCTCCAATGTGGCTATATTTGGAGTAAGGAAGTAATTAAGGTTAATTGAGGTCATAAGGGTGGGGATCTGATCTCACAGGATTCATGTCCTTCTACGAGGTGATACCAGAAAGTGCTCTCTCTCTCTCTCTCTCTCTCTCAGAGTGCACACAAGAAGAGGTCATGTGAGCACACAGTGAGAAGATAGGTGTCTGCAAACCAAGAAGAGATCCCTCACCAGAAACTGACTGTTCAGGAACCTTGATCTTGGATTTCCAGCCTCCAGAACTGTAAGAAAATAAATTTCTGTTGTTTAAGCTACTCAGCCTGTAGTATTTTGTTACAGTATCCAGAGCAGGCTAAGACAGTACCCAAGGCTTTTTTTCCCTTGGAAATTCTCCTATAGTGTCTGTGTCTGTAGTAGGCTTTTCTCTTTACCTTCAGCTGTGACATAGGTTCATTCTTTTTTTTTTTTTTTGGAGGGGTTGTGGGGCAGAGGCTTTAAAACCTGGTACATAATCCAACCCCTTCTCTTCATTCTGATGAGTGACCAAGGAAGCACGTGTTGAGATAGAGCTCATGTCTGCCTTAGGTCCTGAGGACCTAGATGAGCAGATCACCCTCCATGTTGGACAGGCGGCATGAGAGAGAGAGAATAGGTGTTTGCTATGTTAAGCCACTGAGTGTTGAAATAATTTTTCCTGCCACCTGTCCTGATGGATCCTCCGTTTCAAGGATGTCATTGCAGAATACAGATTAGCAGGGAGTTAATTTGTGGCTTTCCGTTTCAAAAGCCTATGGCCCCGGTACACAAACAGCATGTTCAAAAGACCAGCTGGATCATCCCAGGGATGCAGGGATGGTTCAACATACGTAAATCTATAAATGCAATTCACCACATAAACAGAAGCAAAAACAAAGACCACATGATTCTTTCAATAGATGCAGAAAAAGCTTTTGACAAAATTCAACACCCTTTCATGATACGAACACTTAAGAAAATAGGCATAGAAGGGACATACCTCAAAATGATACAAGCCATATATGACAGACCCATAGCCAACAGCATACTGAATGGGGAAAAATTGAAAGCATTCCCACTTAGAACTGGAACCAGACAAGGCTGCCCATTATCTCCACTTCTATTCAACATAGTGCTGGAAGTCCTGGCTACAGCAGTCAGACAGGAAAGTGGAATTAAAGGTATCCAAATAGGGGCAGAAGAGATCAAAC